>ML242074.1:0-44389 GCA_005239495.1 Nicotiana undulata
CCCCCGCACTTCGGTATGCTTCTTCCTCTTCTTCTTTTTTTTCTTCTTCTTTTTCTCCCCCACAAAAAATAAGCAAAGAAAATCCCTTATTAAAAGTGGTAATTTCTGCTACAAATACTAATTTTCTTCTGTTTTTATTTAGTTTTGACATTGTAGACATATAAAATTTATTGGGTTCTGTCCATACAAAATTTAGATTAATTCAATTGGGTTGAATAATTAATTTGGGCTTTACAAATTAAATAAGTATATTTTATTATTTTCAAGCCGAAAGTCCATTTCATCTTAAGGCCCAGACTCATGCCATGTGACATGGCATATCCAGTCAAACTCCATGCCAATAAGATGACGCCACATGTTAAATGATGTGGCAATCCAAGTAAAAATGCAAGAAAACCAACCACATGTCGCCAAGTGGCTAAAATGACATGAGCTAATCAGAATCAAACAAGAGAGTTCATATGTAGCTGGACTGTCCATCCTCTACAGCTATAAATAGAGGGGTTACATAACTCTCAAGGGCATTCAGAGTTGGAGAAGAACACTCCACAATTGGTGAAGGCATCCACAAACAGAGAGATCAATCATCAAGTGCTTAGTTATTCAACAAAGGAGTGATCAACGGAGTTCTTCCCGGAGATCAACCTGTAACAACAAAGTGTTGTTCGACGTTCTTGGTGATTAAATACATCACAAGGAGGTCCGCATCATCCTACATTCGAAAAAGACGCTTCTCAAGCCCTCGAATCACGGAGAATTTTAGAGAGGAGAATCAAGGGATACATAGATTGTACTCACAAATATTTATCAATAAAATCTCTTTTTCTTCATATTATTTTTGTTGCAGTTTATTTTTCGTACTACGAAATTTGTTGCGAACAAATTTTGGCACGCCCGGTGGGACTAACTCTGCTCTCCATTTCTCCTTCTTGCAAGTTGAAAATTACAAACTTCAGATCTACGGCTACAATGACCTTCCGCAAGTGTGATGTTTCATGCAAAGATGTTATTGTTGCCGCGTCTGTTGAGCTCAATCATGTTGGCCCAATCACTCGAAGCATGCTCAAGGATAGTGGCTTGGATGGAACCGAATATTTCGCCTCCTTGGATATGGCAAGGAAGAGCAGATCTCACGCGACGTCTGCGATATTTCGCCTCCTTGTTTTTTCTTTTTTTCTTTATTTTTTTGTTGCAGGCTCGGAGATGATATACACGGCGAGTTCTCCAATATGCATCATGAGAATAAGGGGATGATCACCACTCTTTTTTTGTAGGTTCATGAAGTGTACGATCCATCGAGATTTGACAGAGAAGTGCACGTCACAATGCTCACCATCCCCATTGAAGCGTCGTGTCGTTGGCACCGATATACTTGCTGCTGAATCGAAAGCTTCGTGCGATTGGCACCGATCCCTATAGAACCAAGAAACTTCGTGCAATTAGCAACGTGAGCTCCGTCATCTCAGTCATCTTTTTGTTTTGTTTTTGCAGCCTTGGCAAGAGAACTTTACGGAGAACATCATCTTCTTGTTGTTTGACAAGGAAACACAGGGACCATCTTCTTATTATAGTTGGCCAAATACGTACATTGTAAATACCCAGTTCTAGTTTTCTTGAAGAAGTAACGAAGCACTCCATTCTTGCAATTTGTCATGGATATCTGGATGAAACGTTTCCTCCCTGAGGCTTGGTGAGAAGACGGCTTGCGGTGACCGTATTCCATCCTTGAAGAGCGAGCACGTGGTACATTTCATCCTTGCGTATTGGCGTGGAAGAGGCTTGGAGCTGGAGCGAGCGTATTCTTCTTTGGAAGCGAGCATGTGGCGCATCTTACTCTTGCAGCTTGGCAAAATTGACACTACTTGGAGCAGTCCTTTCCAACCTCGGCGAGCGAGTACTTGGAAAATCTCCACAAAAATATTCATCCTTTGATGGAGGTGCGATCAAATCACCAGCCGCTTATTCCTAAAGAAACATAACTCGAAGGGATGCAGCATATCAAAAATTCACAGCAAATTTCCTCCAGGTTTAGTCGCAATATTTCTTTTTTCAAAATAGATACACATGTTCAGCATTTTGACTTTCCAACATTGTGCGTTCTCGTTGATAAATTGATATCTCGAGCTAGGAGTGTCCGAACTGCAATCCTCTTGGTTATGCAGAATCAAAACTTACATCACAACGACATATCCAAAATTTAGGACCAAATTCCATCACGACAAGTCGTAATGAACTTTCAAAGGCGATGCATCAGTCTGTCATTTCGGCTTCACAACATTGCTTGCTGTTATTGGAACGCACATATCTCAAGCTAGGAACGTCCAAATCGCTAGCCGTCTATGCCAATGGAAAGAAGACTCAGATATAAGGAAATTCCCAAAACATCATGGAAGGATTTCTAGCAGATTAGCCGCAGCAATATTTTGAAATTGACTCATCTGTCTGCCGAACTCGCTATTCAGCTTTGTGCGCGCTCGTGGAAAAATTCATATCTCGATCTACAAATGTCGGAATCGCAAGCCATCTGTGCCATTGGGAAGAAAAGTACGAGTCCTGCAACACCTGAAAATATTGTTGCATAATTCCTTCTTCACTGGCCGCAATAAGTTCTTGAAGTTCATCTTGTTGACTGCCACGCGTTCTTTTTTCAGCTTTGCGCGCTCCTATTGAAAAATTCATATCTCGAGCTAGGAGACTCCAAATTTTCGATCCGTTTGTGCCGTCAGAAAGTACACTCACAGATCTGCAACATATATGAATTTCATGTCAGAAATCCTCTCGGTATGGAAACAGAAAATTCTCAAAGTACGACCTAGCTGCAATAAACTTTCAGATTTGTGCTATTCCAACAACAAAATCCGTATCTTGAGCTAGAAATCTTCAAATAGCGATCCGTTTACGCCGTTAGAAAGTGAACTCATATAGATCTCATATGAATTTTATGGCAAAAATACTTTTGGGCTGGAAACAGAAAATTCTCAAAGTACGACCTAACTGCAGTAAACTTTCGGATTCGTGCTGTTCCGACAACAAAAATCGTATCTCGAGCTAGGAACCTCCAAATCGCAAACGGATTGTGTTGCTGGAGATTAGACATCCAAACCTACAACATATAAAATGTTTGGGGAATAACGTCTTCCGGATGGACCGCGGTAGTTTTCCAAAGTTGATCCTATCGTCCGTTGAGCTCGCTTTCCAGCTTTATACTCTCTGAGTTGTCCAATGAATGTTCTTTTTTTCGCACTTGACTCTATAGTATTGCATGTATTAAATTTGGCTATCATGCGTCACAAATCTTATCTCTTCATTTGTTTCTTTTGCAGAGTCACAGAGAAGCTCAAAGGATCCAGATATCAGACCGAGGTGTCATACAAGATGCGGAACCACCCCTTCACCAATTGTTGCACTTGATTTATTGATAGTCTTGAAGTTCATCAATGGCGGATCCCATGGTGATTGGGACATTGAGTATGGCATCAAATGTGGAGATGTCATACAGACTTGGAAAGCATTTAAGACGCGTCAGCAACAAAGCCTAGTTTACAATCATCTTCATGATTTAGGCTTTTGTATAGAAAAATGTCTAGTTCCTTTTGTCTCTACATTTTTGGATGTATAAACTTTTGTACTATTGAAGCAATAAAATATCTTTTATACTTCAACGGAAATCGTCTCATTTTCCTCATAGATATGTGGCTCTACACTTGGAAGAATTAATGTAATGATCCGATGACGCTCAACTTTTATCGTTTTTTTAAAACTCATGCGACTGAACTTAGAATGAAACTCTAAGCTGCCTACGTACCTCGGTGAAGAGGATCAAGTCATGACGTAGTTCAGAGGGGTGAGTTCTCTTTTTTTGTTTTTTTTTATGTCCTAATTTTTGCCTAGGCCGCCTCTCGCGAGGTTTTCAACCTAACAGACTTTTTTTTGGCCGTACACAGTTTATACTCATGTGGGCCAGGAGTGTAGCAACGTGCAGTTTAGGCTCATGCATCAAGGAGCGTCATGACTTGCAGTTTAGGCTCGTACATCGAGGAGCGTCATGTGACTTTCATGGGAAGTACTGCTTCAGAAATTTTCCGTTGATCGGACCAACTCTGAGACCATCCTTATAGACAATTTTGTATGCGCCACTTGAATAGGCTTCCTTCACAACACATGGCCCATCCCATTTCGAGGTAAACTTGTCGCCTATGCGTTTGTTGAGGATTATGGGTCGTCGAACGGCTAGGACTAAGTCTTCTACTTGTAATGATTGTGGCCGCACTTTCTTGTTAAAGGCTCTAGCTAGTCGAGCTTTGTAGCACTCCAATTTTTGTTGCGCATCTAATCTTTTCTCATCCAAGGCCTCTAACTCTGCTAGGCGAAGTTGAGCATTCTCTTCGGATGTGAGCCCTTCTTGGATTGCGATCCGCAATGATGGAATTTGTTGCTCCAACAGAAGGACTGCTTCTACACCATACACCAAAGAGTAAGGAGTTGCTTGCGTAGCAGTTCTGAAGGTTGTCCGGTATGCCCACAAAGCTTCACCAATTTTCTCATGCCAATCTTTATTGTTCTTTGCAACAACTTTCTTCAAAAGGTTACCAAGTGTCTTGTTAAAAGCTTCAGCAAGGTAGTTGGCGGGTGCATTATACATTGAAGACTTATGTTGCTTGAAGCCGAACTTCTCGCACAGACTCTTCACGAGCTTGTTGTCAAATGGAGTTCCATTATTAGTGATTATGTATCTTGGTATGCCTTACCTAAAAATTATATATGACTTGATAAAATCGACAACAAAATCCTTTTTCACCTCCTTGAGTGGAACAGCTTCGGCCCATCTAGAGAAGTAGTCTGTAGCAGCCAATATGTAAATCTGTCCCTTTGATGACTTTGGAAGTGGTCCAACAACGTCAAGGCCCCATGCATCGAAAGGCCATGAAGCTACAGTTGGATGAAGAGGCTCTGGAGGTTGGTGGATGTAGTTGGCATGAAATTGACACGCTTGACATCTTTTGGCATGATCCATACAATCCTTCACCATTGTCGTCCAGTAGTAGCCCATCATCTTGATGCGGAAATGGAGCTTTGGACCAGATTGGTGTGCTCCACATGAGCCAGAATGTGCTTCTTCCATTGCTTGGCGGGCTTATTCTTTGTCAAGACATCGCAAGAATAGTCCTTCAAAGGAGCGGCGAAATAATGTCCCCTTGTAGAAGATGAATCGTGGTGCCCTTCGCTTGATGTCTGTTCTTTGTCGCGGATCCTCGGGTAACTTTTCGTGTTCAAGGTATTCTATCAATGGTTGCCTCCAATTTTCTTCATCAATCACCTGAACAGGCGTATGATGACTTTCGTTGATTTGAAGATCAAGAAGTCTAGGAATGACCCATCGATGACACATATGTACCTTTGTTTACTCATTCTCTCCAAGTGCCATCGTCGTGACTAAGTTAGCCAAAGCATCAGCCATGCGATTTTCTTCTCTCGGGACGTGGTTTAAGAACACTTGGTCGAATCTTTCGAGTAAACAAGAAGCATATTGGTGGTATGGCAAGAGTTCTTCCTTTTCTACCTAGTAACTCCCCAACAGTTGGTTGATGATCAGCTAGAATCGCCGTAGATCTCCAATTGTAAAATCTTCATGTCTAATGCCATCTCGAGACTGACGATCAAAGCTTGGTACTCTGCGGCATTGTTGGAACATGTTTCGCCTAAAACAAAGGAGAATGGCAAGATTTGTCTTTCTGAAGAGATCAACACAACTCCTGCCCCCGCACCATTACGACGTGCAGACCCATCAAAGAACATCGTCCATGGTGGCAGTTCCTCAATGAACAAAACGTCTTCATCTGGAAGCTCATCAAAAATCTCCCATTCTGCCGTAAGAGGGTGATCAGCTAGAAAATTGGCTAGTGCATGTCCTTTCAGAGACTTTTGAGGTGTGTATCTCATATTGGTTAAACAATATGGACCATCTTGCAAGGCGTCCAGAAAGAACGGGTCGAGTCATCACGAACTTCACGGGATCTGCTCGAGAGATGAGTTTGATAGTGTATGCTTCAAAATAATGCCTTAGCTTCTTTATCGCATAAAGTAACGCTAAGCATATTTTCTCAACAGGCGTATAGCTCAACTCAGCTCCTGACAGAGTTCGACTGAGGTAGTACAAGGCTTGTTCCTTTCCTTCCTCATTCTCCTGAGCAAGTAGTGATCCAAGTGAACGTTCTTGTGCCGCGATGTAGAGTATCAATGGCTTACCAAGCGTTGGCGCCCCTAACAGTGGTGGATTCAACAAGTATCTTTTGATGCTTTCAAAAGCATTTTGACATGACTGATCCCAATGAAAAGGGATATTCTTCCTCAATAGATGATTGAAGGGTTGACATCGTCCCGCTAGATTAGAGATGAACCTCCAGATGAATGCTAAGTTTCCTTAGAGACTTCGAAGCTCCCTCAAGTTCTTTGGCTCGGGCATTTTTTGAATGGCGTCAATCTTTGCGGGATCAACTTCAATTCCACGATGACACAATGAAGCCAAGAAACTTTCCCAATGTAACTCCAAGTGCACACTTGAGTGCATTCATCTTCAAGTCGAATTTTCTTAACCTTTCAAAAACAATTCAAAGGTATTCAAGGTGGTCACGTCTACTCTTCGTCTTCACCACCAAGTCATCGACGTAGCATTCAACCCTTTTTATGAAGCATGTCGTCAAAGATGTTTTGCATCGCGCGTTGGTAGGTGACACCAGCATTCTTCAGACCTAAGGGCATCACTTTGTAGCAGTATATCCCCTTTGGAGTTCGTAAAGCAGTACACTCTTCATCTTTTGGAGACATTCTGGTTTGATTGTTTCCAGAGGACCTATCCATGAATGACATAGCTTCATGCCCTCTTGTAGCATCAACCATGAGTTCAATGATTGGTAGCGGAAAGTCATCTTTCGGACATGCCTTGTTTAGGTCTCGAAAGTCAACACAAACACGTATTTGACCATTCCTTTTCTTGACAGGTACAATATTCGATATCCATGATGGGTACTTCACCTCTCGAATAAATCCCGCCTCAATGAGCTAGTTGACCTCGACTTCGATTTGTGGTACTAGCTCGGGTCGAAACATGCGTTGTGACTGCTTCACAGGGCGTGCTCCACTTTTGATCCCTAAATGATGAACGACTACCTTAGGACTAAGACCAGGAATTTCTTTATATGACCAAGCGAAGACATCTTTGTATTCCCTCAATAACTTGGAGTATTCCTCCTCTTCTTGAGGCGTAAGAAGAGCACTAATGAAGGTGGGGCATGTATCTTATGGAGTGCCTAAATTGAGTTCCTTAAGCTCATCCACAGTTGATTGCCCGCCATCTTCTAGTTGAGGGGGAGCCTCATGTACTTTATCATCAATGTCAAGGCATGGGATATCTTCTATAGTTATGTGATAGGATGCTTCCACAACGTCTGACTTTTCAATTTGACTTCCTTGGGCGGCCGACATGACTTCTTTCTCTTTCTCTGATTCTTTACGATGATGGCAAGTGTAAACAATGGTTCTTCTTTGCACCTTCAGTGGACCATCTGTGGATATTGACAAAATAGACTTCCTCTTCATACGTGATGGGAAAGCACTACATATTTCTTTCTCAGTAACAACTTCAAAATGATCCCACTCCTCGTAGACTTGATCTTTATGTTTTGCCAGTATCTTTCTAGATGGTGACTTCCTTGTGTTTCCCAAGCGACAAAAGACAGAGGTTTTTGAGGTAGTGGAAAATTCCTTTCGATGTTTGGAATATACATGCTCACCTTTGTGACTTAGCCTTTCAAACGCCGAGACCCGAGCGGTTAAGCCTCCACTGCGATCAAACACAGAAGTTCGTTGCTTTGTTTTCTTGACCTTAACTTCCTCCATCTCCTCTATCGAGGTGTGTTGTGATGAAGCTATCTCTTTGCTTCTCTTAGATGAAATTCTAAAAGGCTCTGCCAAACTGAATCCCAACCCAAACTTTTGAGTGGCGACGTAATGCTCTTGCTTTCTCAACTTCATTTGGGACTCATTGAGCCCATGTATCTTTTCACCAGTGACTTCGTCTTTGAGTTCTCCTAGTCTTGATGGATTGGAGAAATCATAACCAGACTTTTTAAGCAGTATGAAGGCCTTAGGATCATAGTGCCCTTTCATTTTACTAGTTTGGATATTGCCTTTAGTAGACTCACAAGTCATATATGGGATTTGTGCAACTGGGACAGTCATATGCTCCTTCAAATGTTGGATATCTTTGTGACTCGTTTGCTTCTTTGGAGTACATTCCTGTAGCAAAGGTTCCCCTTTCTCTGGACGCTCACGCGAAACATAGAGAAAAACTAGATGCTCATTATCAGTCTTTGTTTGTTTGTCACCTTCAGATGATGACAGCTTAATGGAGACTTATTCAGTTCTCTTCTTAGGCATCTTGGTGGTAGTCCATTGAGCCTCATTTTTTTCTTTTGACTTGACATCAGCTTCATCGACTAATGATGGTTTATCCACGCTGGGTTCACAAGAATCTAGGTAGAATTTTGCATCTGCAAAGTATGACTCCGTCTTAGTGAAAGGATTGGTGTGTGCATCAATTTTGACTATCTCTCCATCCCTTATGTACTTCAGAAATTGATGCAAAGTAGACGATACCACTCCATTATCATGAATCCAAGGACGCCCAAGCAATAGGTTGTATGATGTTTTAGCATCTATGACGTGAATCAGGGTGTTTGACTTCATCTCGCCAATGGATAATCCCACGCGGATCATACCTATGGCTCGTTGTCCTCCTTGGTTGAAACCTTGGATGGTTAGGTTACTTTTGGATACCTCATCGATAGAGATCCCAAGCTTTTTTAGCACCATCTTTGGCATGATGTTGACGGCCGAACCATCATCAACAAGTATGCGATTGAGATGTTGTTCCCGAATGGCCCCTACAACGAACAAAGGTCTGTTATGTGGTCTAGATCCCAGCAACAAGTCATCATCTGTGAAGGAAATTGTTGCACAACATGTGACAATTTTTCTGTTATCATGATGTTCTTGTGTTTTCATGGGAGCAAGCTCATCGCTGCTTTCCTTTGTTTCGTCTGCACTAGAAACTACATGAGTTGCACCAACGTGACCTCCATGAAGGAATTTTCCAAGAAAGAATTCATGCAATGTGATGGGCTTTCGGAACTAGGGCACCGTTAATCTTCTTGCTAATAGAAGATTTGATAATTCTTGGTGGTTGTAGCTTATCCACATCAATTATTTTGGCTCTTGGCTTAGGAAGTGGTAGCTTTAAAACTTCTTGATGTCTTCGTTTCTTATGAGTGACTAGAGTCCAACCCTCACCCTCATCGTCTTTGTATTTGGACTGAGTGCTCAGCTCTAGTGAACCCTCAAGAGTTTTTCTGGGTCGATCAACTTCAACGGGATCGAAACATCCAAATAGTAAGAAGGTAGTGCCTGACGCGTTCTGCAACCTTGAACACTTCTTTACTTTGAGCGTGATACTTGCATGATTTTCTTCTGTTGTTTCATCCATGTCTATGATGATTTTTCCTTCACTTACAAAAGCCATGATTTTATCCTTTAGGACGAAGCATTTCTCTGTAGGGTGGCTAATGACGCGATAAAACTTGCAGTATTTTGGATCGCCAACTTTACCAATTTCCTCAAGCCTTTTTGATAGGGAGATCGATGACTCTTTTGGCTAACAATTCATCGAGGATTGTGGGTACGTCTGAATCTGTAAACGGATAAACCTTCACCTCCAATTCCTTCAAGGTTGGACGACGTTTCTCCTCTTTGGGATATTGACTCGGGGTCTTATCCTCCTTGACCTTTTGCTTAGTCGTGACTTTCACAGAAGTTGCTTTCACCGCCATAGATTCTTTGGTTTGGTTCTTTGATGCAACATGTTTCTTGAACTCCTTCTGATCAACGAATGGAGATGCCTTTCCATGGTTTGCGATGCTTAACTCCATGTCATGAGCTCGCGTTGCAAGTTCTTCAAAAGTTCGCGGTTTGATCCCTTGTAGGATGTACAACAGGCCCCAGTGCATTCCCTGAATGCACATCTCCACAGTAGATATTTCTGAAAGCCGATCCTTGAAATCCAAACTTAACGCCCTCCAACGATTGATGTACTCCACCACGGGCTCGTCCTTCCTTTGCTTGGTTCCTTTCAACTCTATTATGCTTACTGTTCTTCGGGTACTATAAAAACGATTGAGGAATTCCTTCTCCAGTTGCTCCCAACTATCAATGGATTCGGGCTCCAAGTCAGTATACCAGTCAAATGCGTTTCCTTTCAGAGAATGAACAAATTGTTTTACCAAAAGGTCACCATGCGTTCCAGCATTGCTACAAGTCTCGACAAAGTGGGCGATATGCTGCCTTGGGTTCCCTTTGCCATCAAAGTGATGCAGCTTTGGTGGTTGATAATTGGTTGGCATGGTTAGACAATCAATCCTCTTAGTATAAGGCTTAGAATAGTACAACGAACTTTGTGATGGTCCTCCATATTGAGCTCTGATGGTGTTTGTTATCATGTCTTGCAATTGTTGGACAAATAAGGCTGCAACTGAAGTGGATTGCTTTTCCTTTTGAATGTTGAACTTGGCAAGTGATTCCTCAATAGCCGTTTTTTGCAAGGTGGAGTCAGGTGAACGAGGAGCGATGTGGCTTGACTCCCCAAGTGCATAGACCTCCAATTTGTTCATGAGTTGAGCGATTTGAAGGTCTTTGTCTTCAACAGATTTCTTCAAGACTTCAATAGTCTGTTCCATCGTGGCAAACTTCTCATCCATGTTAGTTGCGCCAGTCATTAAGGCGTTGAATTTCGTTGAAACTGGAGAATCCACCAAATCCTCAAATTTCCCAAGGTTGGAGGTTGTTTGAGAAAATTCGTCAAATAGCGAGAATGGGGTGTTGCCCCCAAAGATTGCAGCTGCACACGTCGCGTGAGATCTTCCTTGCCATCTCCAAGGAGGCGAAGTATTCGGTTCCATCCAAGTCACTATCCTTGGACTTGCTTCGAGTGATTGGGCCAACATGATTGAGCTCAACAAACGCGGCATCAATAGCATCTTTGTATGAAACATCACACTTGCGGAAGGCCATTGTAGCAGTAGATCTGAAGTTTGTAATTTTCAACTTGCAAGAAGGAGAGATAAAGAGCAGAGGTGGTCCCATTGGGCGTGCCAAAATTTGTTCGTTACAAATTTCGTAGTAAGAAAAATAAACTGCAACAAAAATAATATGAAGAAAAAGAGAAAAATAAAAAAGAAAAGGGAACACTCTTAATAGAGTTTAGAGGTTCTCACTTCCAAAACCCTAGGGTTTCAATTTCCTGGACGCTAAAACCTTCTTTCTGGTGTAGTGAAAAGAAGAAGAAATAATAAAGCTTTAGCAGTGATTCAATAAAAGAGCTTCTTTCATGTGTTGTGGAGAAAAGGGGGAATGGGGATATTCAATCCATTTAGAGCATTGGATACATTACAACCAATGTTCCCTTCTCTATACAGAGACTCGGCACTGAGACCTTCGTCACCGTTAGTGTCGGCAAAGCTTTCCAAGTTTACAATTGCGCTAAACTTGATTTGGTCCTTGTTGGTCCTCAATTGCCAAAGAAGATTCGAGCTCTCGTTTCTTATCGTGAAAACATACACCAAAGGATGTCTGCTTAAATAAGTGTGAATTGAATTGGCCGAGTTGTTTCCATCCTAAGATACAATACAAATTATGGCAAAGTTAATGATGAATCTTACACAATACATGCCAAGTTTGGGAAAGGGATCTAACAAAGTGTGAGTTATAAGTAACAAAACAAGGAGTTAGAATCCTAGAAGGAAAAATGTTGCCTTTCCCTACAAGATCTAGAATTTTTTTTCCTTATTTGCTCTTGGTAAAATAGGAAATATAAATCACGTGAGACAAACATGGAAGGTTGTCTCACAATTTGCAAGAATTTGTCATAACTATAGTTTGTTATTGCTGCTTCCAAATCAAATTACATTGCGCGCACGTACTCGTCAACCGAAATATTGGAAGGTTAATGTTTGCTTGGAGCTTGTGTTTAGCACTTCACATAAATGTGCAACTAGATAAAAGTTCAGATTTGATCGGTAGAAGTCACCATAAGTGCTAAAACAAAAATATCAACGTTTGTTGGTACTTCAAGTCCCGTCATTCGTTTCAGCAAGCTTACACTTCAAAAAATCTTGAAGTAGGAGAAATCAGTAGACATATAAAATTTATTGGGTTTAGTCCATATAAAATTTGGATTAATTCAATTGGGTTGAATAATTAATTTGGGCTTTACAAATTAAATAAGTCTATTTAATTATTTTCAAGTCGAAAGTCCATTTCATCTTAAGGCCTAGACTCATGCCATGTGACATGGCATATCCAGTCAAACTCCAGGCCAATAAGATGACGCCACATGTTAAATGATGTGGCAATCCAAGTAAAAATGCAAGAACCAACTATAGGTCGCCAAGTTGACATGAGCCAATCAGAATCAAACAAGAGAGTTCATATGCAGCTAGACTGTCCATCCTCTACAACTATAAATAGAGGGGTTACATAACTTCAAGGGCATTCAGAGTTGGAGAAGAACACTCCACAATTGGTGAAGGCATCCAAAAATAGAGAGATCAATCATCAAGTGCTTAGTTCTTCAACAAAGGAGTGATCAACGGAGTTCTTCCCGGAGAGCAACCTGTAACAACAAAGTGCTGCTCGACGTTCTTGACGATTAAATACATCACAAGGAGGTCTGCATCATCCTACATTCGAGAAAGACGCTTCTCAAGCCCTCGAATCACGGAGAATTTTAGAGAACATAATCAAGGGATACATAGAATTGTACTCACAAATATTTATCAATAAAATCTCTTTTTCTTCATATTATTTTTGTTGCAGTTTATTTTTCGTACTACGAAATTTGTTGCGAACAGACATTTTCTAGGAAGAAGAGATATGTGAATTTTAGAGAGATGAGATGGAGGCATTTATATTTTTTTATCTTTTTCTTTAAAGAAATAGTATATAATAAGTATTTTTAGTAGATAAAATATAAAACATGGCGTGGAATATGATGTGTCATCCACGTCAAGCAAGTGAGATCCATACATGATCAGAGGGGTTTAAAATATAGATTTTGAACAAGTTATACTGTCAGGATGAAAAAAAGTGAAGTAGGAGGACCAGCATGACAAAGTGACAGAAGTATAGCTGTCATTTAGGCCATAAGATGAAAGGCGCAAAAGAGCAACCACCAAAGGATGTGGGGTTGCGGATGTGACTGCACTTCCCTTAACTAGAGGTCTCAGATTCAAATAATATGTATAAAAAAATTCTTGGTAGGGAACATTTTTTCCCGAATGAAATTCTATGCGGCTCGAATCCGGATACATTCGAGCTCCAATGTAAAAATCAAAGAAGAAAAAAAGAAACGAAGAAAGGACTAGAAAGATGACATAAAAACAAGCGACAAAAACGGAACGGCGACTGCGTTTTACTATTACCAACGAAGCATAATAGTAGTATTTGTTATACTTCATTTAAAGCTCCACATAAAAATAAAACTGTACACCAAAGGTACTCATTACACACAGACACACACTACTTTGTTGGCAGTAAAATTAGCCAAGAAATGTTACAACAAGATTTCTAAATAAAATCTTTTTGCAGTTTTAGGCTCAAACCTAGCTATACTATTTGCCTATGACATTAAAACACCAACAGGAGAAAAGATATGCACAAATTGATCATAAGATCTATAAATGGCTGCTGCAAAATCCTTTCAAAAATAGCCTGAATTTGCATTGAGAAGTGCAGAAAAGTACCATAGGCCATAATGTTTGTTGACTTACTACTCCAATTTGATGGAAACATGAACAAAAATTTGGATCTTGGAGTTAAGAGGAACAGATATCTACAAAGGCTAAGGGAGAAAAAGCTAGCAAATGGTTGATCTATCTCCACCTTTGTTTCAATTTATGTGATGCTGTTATTAATTAGAGAGTCAATAAAGTTTTTCTATGATTGTGATTTTTGATATTTCTTTTACATATTTTAAATAGTTAAACATTGTGACTTGTAATACTTGTTATGAATGCCGGTCATTTATGCAATAATTGGGTAGATCCAAAGCTATCGCATAAATATAGTGAAGAAGAGGAAAGCAGGAAAGGAGAGAGAAGGAAAATGGGGGAGATAAATGATAAGTGATATCAAATAATAGCAACAGTAAATACAATATTTGAGGCGAATAAAACCACATAACGCAATAAAAATTTAAGAATATGAAGGAACATACGTGTTACTAAGACTATCAGTGAGCAACTAAAATTACCCACTAACCTTTTATCTTAATCATCGATCTCCACACTCTCCTATCTAGGGTCATGTCCTCAGTGAACTGAAGCAACGCCATGTCCTGTCTAATCATCTCTCAAAAACAGATAACAATTAAATTTATAAGTGGTTATAAGGATACGTAGATTAATTCGATACAAACGACAAAATTGTGTTAGATTAAACAAATAAAGATATAGTAAATTCAAACCACGCGAGGAGGAGGATTTCAGCCTTCATGAAATATCCGCCCTCGATCAGGATTCACAATAGCTAACAATGATGAACGAGAACAAGCTATGAATAACAGTGAAAATAATATTATATTACTTTGGGATGCGTGCTACAATATGTTAATTAATAATCAAACTCCCCTTTATCTCTCGTTTAACTGATTACTGAATTTTCGTCGGTACGTGCCACGATCCGCAGCGTGATACCCGCTTGGTCGCGTATATCACGGTCTTCCGTTTATCGTGTTCGATTGCTCAATAATGCTCTTCGAAGTCTCTTGGGATTTGGACCAATCCCGGAGTCATGGCCTCGATATACTCGAGGACGGGCGTCGTTCCCCGATGCCTGACTTGATGAGTCCCTTACCTCGATTTCGATTTCCTGTCATCGCGTTCCTTACTCGATTTATTTTATCAGGAACCGAGTCGGCTTATGAATCCGATTTCACCTGTATACATTATTTACATCACACCCCTCTAGGTAAGTTCGTTCTCTAAACTTTTAATACTTTCTTCGGTCCAAAATAAGTAATTTTTTGCATGTTTTTACGAATATTAAGAAATTCATTTTTTAGCATTAATTAGTAATAAAATTAACCATATTAACCTTTATTATCTCACTCAAATATTCCTAACACATATTCCAACACTATTTACTCTAATGACAATGTAGGAAAAAAATAATAAATTCATTCTTGAATTCCGATTCCGTTATTTTGGACCACAAGAAAAAAAGGTAAAAAATCACTTATTTTGGTCTGGAGGAAGTAATAAGTATATTCCAAACCATTTATCAAACGACGCTTGGGAGTACGTCTATTACTAATTTACTATTCTCGAGGCTGATGTGACTGCAAGCCGTGCAACTAGTTGGCCAAACTCGATGGCGTCAGGACAAGTTTACTTTCGTTCATAGACACTGCTCCCTAAGAATTTGGATGCAATTTTTTCATTTTCATTTTCATTGCTTCAACCCAAAAAAAACATAAAGATCTCTGTTTAGACATTGGACCAAACTAAATGAATTTTGAACATTATTTGAAATATAAATAAAAATCCGTTGTAGTTCAAAGTGTTTGAAAATAAACTTCATTTGCTAAAAAGGTTTATGAAATATTTCAAGTTAAAAGTAGTGACCCGTTTGAAAACAGTGTCGGGTATTCTTTGTGATATATGGCCCGTGTATTTTGGTGGAAATTGGACCAGGGAAAGGATTGTGTAATATGCATGATAGCATGTTTGGCCAAGCTTTTTTTTTTTGTCAAAAGTGTTTTTTTGTTGCCAAAAGCATTTTTGACCAAAAAATGAGGTGTTTGGCCAAATTTTTGGAAGGAAAAGAAATGCTTTTGAGGAGAAGCAGAAGAAGTTTTGGAGAAGCAAAAAAAAAATAGCTTCTCTCCAAAAGCACTTTTTTTAAAAAGTACTAAGAGCCCTTTCTACATTTTTTGAACTACAACATGCGGTTTTGTTTCATATCTAAGAGCCCTTTCTACATTTTTTTCTATTACATTACGAAATAATGAATTGAGTTCGTATAGGCATTTTGGATGCTGCTAGTGAAATAGCCCTTCTGGCTATATTTTCTGTTACTCCACCCATTTCATAAAGTATTCGACCCGGTTTAACAACAGCTACCCAATATTCAGGGGATCCTTTTCCTGAACCCATACGTGTTTCTGCGGGTCTTAGTGTAACGGGTTTGTCTGGAAATATACGTACCCATATTTTTCCACCACGACGTGCATTTCGTGTCATTGCTCGTCGGCCTGCTTCTATTTGTCTAGATGTAATCCAAGCAGGTTCAAGTGCCTGAAGAGCATATTTACCGAAAGAAATATTATTACCTCGATGAGATATTCCCTTCATTCTTCCTCTATGTTGTTTACGGAATCTGGTTCTTTTGGGGTTATAGTTGATGGTTGTTTCTGAATTCCATCTTTAAAAAGTACTTTTGAGAAAAGCACTTCTCAAAATAAGCTGATTTTAGAAGCTTGGCCAAACGGGCTATGAGTTAGTTTTGATGTAACTACGTTCAGGGACGGATATAGGATTTTAGCTTTGTGGGTCCAATATTTTATTTTTGACATTGAATCCATTATATTTTTAAAGCTATGAGTTCATATCTACTATTTGTTATATTTTTAGTAGATTTTTGCCCATAAATCTAAACTGCATATGAAAAATACGGGATTCATTGTGTGAAGGTTGCATCCGCCCCCCGACTACAGTTAGCTAGTTAGTTAACACATCCTTAGTCTTGATTATCAGTTATTTAGGAGGTTAAGGATGGCTAGTAGGTGATTAGTGTGTGATGCCCACCACAGAGAGCGGACTAATGAGACATATCAAGGATTGACAGGCTTTTAGGCTGGCAAGTTTCTGAAGAAGGGATGCACATGTCACATTAGGCGAATCTCATATTGAAATGAGAGAAGAAAGTGAAAAACGTTATAAGTTATGACACAAGTTCACATGGTATGCTCGCTTTTGGGGTTCGATTAGGAACAAAGCAGACAACCGTGTCATGGCCTTGGGTTGTGACGAGTATGGTATCAAAGCCAAATATCCTTTAGTACGATGGTGAGGCAAACGTCAACGAGGACGCTTAATCCCAATGGGGCAAATTGTTAGTAATATGTATTTTCTATAATATTATGAAACAACAAAATTTCCTGTAACCAAAACAGAAACAGGAAAAACAGAAGTAAAACATAAATTGGACATAATCAGAAAACACAATCTGAAAATATATTTTGGAATGAAATCGAGCTCACTGGATCTGCACACAAAACATGTCAGAAGAGTAGCATGAGTACACCACAATGGTACCTAGTAAGTGCCAAGTCTAACCTCAGTCGAGTAGTGACGAGGTCAGGTCAGGTCCGCTGGTATAAAATAAATGAAGGCAGGTGAATATAGCAGCATAATAAGAGACTTGAATTCAACAAAGGAAACCACAATTAAATAACAGTACAACACATAGGGATAAACAACAAGGGATCTCCCAAGATACCATCTCGTAGTCCCAAAAGTAAATGCACATGGAGAACTCCCGAGGTACCGCCTTGTAGTCTCAAAAGTAAATGTGCATGGAGAACTCCAGAGGTACCGCCTCATAGTCTCAAAAGTAAATATACAGGGAGAACTCTCGAGGTACCGCCTCGTAGTCTCAAAAGTAAATGTGCAGGTAGAACTTCTGAGGTACTGCCTCATAGTCTCAAAAGTAAATATGCACGGAGAACTCTCGAGGTACCGCCTCGTAGTCTCAAAAGTAAATATGCAAGCGGATCTCCCGGAATACCGTCTCGTAGTGCCAAAGTAAATACACAGCTCAAACAAATGAAGATAACAGTTACAACGAGGGAATCTATAGTCTAGACTAAGTACAAGTCACGAAAAGAAGTAGGAATTCACTAAGCATGTTGCAAAGAGTTCAGATAAGCAATCAAGACACGTAAACATGTTATTCTAGGCTAACAAGATAAGTATACATGCTAGTATACTCAATTAAGATGAAAAACAGGTAAATACTCAGTAAAAATCAGGTTTTACAATAAATATCCCGTGTACACACTCGTAACCTCGCGTACACGGCGCTCACATATCACATCAGTACCAAATCCTAAGGGGATTCCCCACACAAGGTTAAGCAAGCCACTTAACTCGATCGAAGCTCAATCCATCGGTAGCAATGCTTTTCCCACGAATATCCGACTCCGAATGACCCAAATCTAGTCAAAATCAATTACATACCCTAAATATATCTATAAGAAACTAATCGAATCAATGAAATCTAAGCTAAAGCAAAAAATTAGAAAATCGTCCCAAAAAGCCTCCCCAGGACCACATCTCAAAATCGAGTAAAAGTCAAAAAATATGAACACACATTAACTCACGAGTCCAACCATATAATAATCACTCAAATTCAACCTCAACTCGCCTTTCAAAACTCGAATTTAATCTATGAAGTTTCTACCATTTCCCCTAAAATTTCGAACTCAAATCCCTAATAGATGATGAAAATAGCAATAGATTCATGAAATATAGACCAATTCGAGTTAGAATCACTTACCCCAACAATCTTCTTGAAGAAACCTTGAAAATCTCCTCTCACTGAGCTCTCAAAGTCCCAAAATCGATATGGGAATCAAACCCTCGAAATCCTCTTTTCTCCCTAGCAATCTCGCTTCTGCGAACCTCTAACTGCACATGCGGTGCCATACCTGCGGAAATTCCATTGCAGGTGTGGACTAACTTAAGTCCCCTGGTTCCGCATCTCCGAGAGGAGGGCCGCACCTGAGGATCCGCTCCTGCGACTCATACCGCACCTGCGCACTTTCCAACCGCAGAAGTAAGGTCGCTTCTGCGCACTTACTTTCACACCTGTGAACCCAGATTGGGCTGCCAAATTCCGCATATGCGCTTCTTCATCCGCACGTGCGAGTCCGCACCTGCGGTCTCCCTTCCGTAGGTGCGAAACACAAGAAACCAACAATCTAGAGCAAATGCCTAACTCCAAATCTGATTCCGTTAAGCGTCCAAAACACGCCGAGGCCCCTGGGACCTCAACCAAACATACCAACCAGTCCTAAAACACCATAGAAACTTATTTGAGCCCTTGAATCACATCAAACAACGGTAAAAACACGAATCACCCTCTGATTCAAACTTAATTAACTTGAAACTTCCAATTTCTACTACCGATGCCGAAACCTATCAAACCATATCCGATTGATCCCAAATATTGCACACAAGTCATATTCAACCTTACAGACCTAATCCAACCTCCGAAATCAAAATCCAACCGCGGTATCAAAAGGTCCACTACTTGTCAAAATCTCCAAAAATTTGACTTTCGCAATTTCAAGCCTAAATGAGCTACAGACCTCCAAAAGACAATCCGGACACGCCCCTAAGTTCAAAATCACCCTACATAGCTAACACAATTGATGAAATTCCATTTCGGAATCGTATTCACACAATTCTGACTAAGGTCAAAATTCTAGGACCTAAGCTTCCGTTTAGGGCTAAGTGTCCCAAAACACTCCGAAACCACATCCAACACCTCCTGGCAAGACACATATGCATAAAAAGACACGAGGAAAACAGTAAACATGGGATCGGGGCTACAACTCTCAAAATGACCGACCGGATCGTTATATACTCCCCCTCTTAAAACAATCGTTCGTCCTCGAACGAGTATAGATACATACCTAAAGTGGTGAAAAGATGAGGATAACGGTTGCGCATATCATGATCGGTCTCCCAAGTCTCCTCCTCTACCAGCTGACCCCTCCACTGAACCTTCACGGAAGCAATGTTCTTTGACCTTAGCTTTCTGACCTGCCTGTCCAAAATAGCCATTGGCTCCTCAACATAAGATAGATCCTTGTCCAACTGGACTGAGTTGAAATCTAACACATGAGACGGATCACCGTGATACTTCTGGAGCATAGGAATATGGAATACCAGACGAACTCCTGCTAGACTAGGAGGTAAGGCAACCTCATAAGCAACATCCCCAACTCGCTGCAACACCTCAAAAGGGCCAATGAATCTTAGGCTCAACTTTCCCTTCTTCCCGAACCTCATAACGCTCTTCATAGACGAAACCCTGAGCAAGACCCGCTATCCAACCATGATTCGGAGCAATCGGGAGCCGACTCGAGAGGCAAGAGCATCGCGGATTAGTATTTTTGGTCGGTTTGAGGTAAGTAATGATTGTAAATCTTGTCCTGAGGGTATGAAACCCCGAACTTCACATTCTATCACTATTTTTGGAGTGGAGCACATGCTAGATGACGAGTGTGTGGCGTGCACTGCTGGGGAATTGTGGCTTAGTCCGTCCAGTGGCAACTATTTGTGATGACCCAAAAGGTCATCCCGTGTATTTCTAGTTAATTCTGTGTTTCGAGGTCATAAAAACCTCCTTTTATCTCACCTCGATCTACGTGCGCAGTCCGGGCGTGTAGCCGAGAAGCCTTTAAGTGAAAACTGGGGGAAATGATGATTTTATTTTGAAATTCGCATTTAAGTTGACTTTGGTCAACATTTTTGGTAAACGGACCGGGACCCATAATTTGACGGTCCCGAAGGGTCCGTAGGAAAATATGGGACTTGGGCGTATGCCCGAAATCGAATTCTGAGGTCCCAAGCCCGAGAAATGAATTTTTGAAAATAATTGTTTTCTCAAAATATAAAGAATTTTTGAAAATTTAACTATAGGTGAAATCTGTGGTATCGGGCCCGTATTATGTTTTCAGAGCCTGGTACAGGTTCGATATAATAATTATAACATGTTTGTAAAGTTTGGTAAGAAACGAAAGTCATTTGATGTGGTTCAGACCCGTAAATGCAAAGTTTGATGTTTAAGAAGTTTTGGAAATTTTCATGGATTTTGGGGTTAAATTCGTTGTTTATGATGTTATCTTGGTGATTTGATTACACGAATAAGTCTGTAGGATATTTTTGAGGTTGTGTGCATATTTGGTTTGGAGCCCCGATGGCTCGGGTGAGTTTCGGGTAGGCGTCAGGGTGTGCGTTCGCGGTGCAACTCATGCGAACACGATGTACAAGCTGGGCTGGGGGCAAATTATACCTACGCGAACGCAGGGCCTTGGTCGCGAAATGGATCTTGGGGGAAATTATCTACGCGAACGCGACGGGCCTCACGCGAACGCGTAGCACAAAAAGGGGCATGGGGAAGGGTAGTAATGGGACTCTACACGAACGCGTCCACAGGATCGCGAACGCGTAGAGTAAATGAGGGGCTGGGGAACTGGGTAGATTTAACCCTGTGCGAACGCGGCCCCAAGTTTGCGAACGCATAGGCCAATTAAGTCAAACCTTCACGAACGCGGCCAAGGGCTCGCGAACGCGAAGAGTAAATTTTGCCCAGTTATTCTTTTTGTACAAAACAGAACCTATTACGGGATTTGGCACAAATTTCATAACTCCTTCTTCTTCACTCCATCTTAGGCGATTATTGGAAGAAAACTTCACCACAACTTCATTGGTATGTAATCCTAGACTCTTTTCCTTCAATATTTATCAACACCCATTAGATTTCTAAGCCTAAAATCATGATTTTAATGGTAGAAATTAGGGATTTGGGTAGAGTTAGGCCTTTTTACTTTATTGGGATTTAGACCTCGTTTTGGGGTCGGATTTCAAAACTAATTACATATTCGGGCTCGCGGGTGAATGGGTGATCGGGTCTTGGTCCGAACCTCGTGTTTTGACCAAGCGGGTCCGGGGTCGATTTTTAGATTTTTGGGAAGAATGTTAGAAAAGCTATAATTAAGCATTGGAATTGAATTATTTAGCGTTTATTGATCCTATTGAGTCAATTATGTCTAGATACAATTGATTTGGAGTCGAGTTCAAAAGGAAAAGCGGTGATTGAGGCGTGATTTGGTCGTGGAATTCGAGGTAAGTGTTTGACCTAACCTTAGCTTGAGGGAATAGGTGGAGTCTTATTTGCTATGTGCTTATTCCATGTTCAACGTATAGGTGAGGTGACGAGTACCTATATGTTGTGTCAAGCATGCCCGTGATTCGGATATTATGAATTACATGATTTTCATTGATATTTACTGTGTTATAGCTTGAGTTTCACTTTGGTGGTTGTTGAATTGATGGAAATTCTTGGTTGTGAATACTGTTGAGTATTTGTTTCGGTTGAGAAATACTTTGTTAAGTTATGTACTTGAGTGAGATTGGTTATAGCTGTGTCCCTTGCCGGGACAATGATATTTCTTCTGTTGTTCCCTTGTCGGGATGTTGTGATTTATTGTTATGGTTCATGTTGTTGATTTCTTCCTTGCCAAACTGTTGTTCTTGATATTGTTTGGGTGAGGAAGAGTGTAAAGCACGAAGGGTGATGTCGTGTATTATTCATTGTGAGGATGAGAGTGTAAAATCACGAAGGGTGATGTCGTGCCATGTTATGATATTAAAGAACGAAGGACAATGTCGTGCCATGCTATGATATTAAAATCACGAAGGGTGATGATGTGCCGCTTCCATTTATTTATTGCGAGGACGAGAGTAAAAGAATGAAGGGTGATGTCGTGCACTTGTTTGGGTGAGGATGAGAGTAAAAGCACGAAGGGAGATGTCGTGCACTTTTGGTGAGGATGAGAGTAAAAGCATGAAGGGTGATGTCGTGCACTTGTTTGGGTGAGGATGAGAGTAAAAGCACGAAGGGTGATGTCGTGCACTTTTGGTGAGGATGAGAGTAAAAGCACGAAGGGTGATGTCGTGCACTTGTTTGGGTGAGGATGAGAGTAAAAGCACGAAGGGTGATATCGTGCACTTTTGATGAGGATGAGAGTAAAAGCACGAAGGGTGATGTCGTGCACTTGTTTTAGTGAGGATGATAGTAAAAGCACGAAGGGTGATGTTGTGCACTTGTTTTGGTGAGGATGGGAATAAAAGCACGAAGGGTGATGTCGTGACTTGTTTACTCTGTATTGTTATTCCATGTTGTTGCCTTGATATTTAAACTGTTGTCTTATTCCGTTGTTTCTGTTATTTGATATCTCTTTCCCCCAGCATGTTCCCTTTCTTCCCTTGTACTTAGTTGATTATTTTTGTAGTTATTATTCTACGATTATTTGTTGAATTGCACAGGTTGTATTAATTGTCGTGTCCTAGCCTCGTCACTACTTCGCCGAGGTTAGGATCGACACTTACTCAGTACATGGGGTCGGTTGTACTGTTACTACACCTGCACACTTTTTATTGTGCAGATCCCGGTACAGGACCCTGTGGACATTGAGCTAGGAGGCTTCCTTCAGTCCACCCGGAGACACCGAGGTAGTCCTGCAGGCGTCCGCAGGCATTGGCATCCCCTTCCACTTCTTTATTTCTGTTTTTAGTTTCAGAAACAGATGTATTCACTTCTTTCAGACCCTTACATGTATCATTCGTAGATAGTTCGTGACATTGTGATTCCAAAGATCTGGGTTTTGGTTATTTTGAAAATTTGTAAATGCAGTGAATTGAATTATGTACTTATAGTTGTTTCCATTTTTTTGCTTTTATTTATGAAAATGTCGTATTTCACTTGTTTTCATTTAATAATAAAGGATTATAATAAGCTGAGAATACACGTTGGCTTGTCTAGCGGGTTCAACGTTAGACGCCATCACGGACCCGACGGTGGAAAATTCGGGTCGTGACACTATTATGTTGTGTATTTGATTCTAAACCATATGATACTTCATGTTTTAAGACATTACTATATTTTGGGTTGTAAGCCATGTTTGGGGCCTCGTGCCGACCTGTTGGGACCCCTTGGGGGTTGTTTACTGCTATTCCTCACTGTGTTAACTTATGATTTACACTCAGTCATATCATGTTTAACTGATTTCAAAACTCAGTCTCATTTACACTAATTATGATTTAAAATGATATTTTGGGTCGAGCACCTCGTTTTATTGATAGCCCGAGTGGCTTTTGAGAGATTTCTGACTGAGTGTGGCTGAGGGCCTATGTTGTGAGGATATTATGGGATCGGGCTGCACGTCGCAACATGTTTCAGTGCTTATGATATGTGAGAGGCCGAGAGCCTGAGTGATTATGCCACGAGACGGCTCGATATTAGCGCTTGGGTTGTAGGAGCCCCTCCGGAGTCTGTACATCCCCAGTGAGCGCAGGTACCTACTGAGTGCGAGTGCGAGTGCCGAGTGATTGGGAAACATGAGTGACTGTGAGGTAGCCCGAGGGGATGATACTGAGTGATTGTGAGGCATGCTGAGTGACTGATGTTGAGTGATGATACGCCCGAGGGCAATTTATGATACATGTTTTCATCTGAAAGACTATTTATTAACCCTGTCTTTTTATATACTAAATCGTCTTGATTTCTATGGAATTGTGCAAAGAGTACACTTTCAAAGGATATTTTATTGAAACCGATTTTTAAATGTTACAAGATATCGTACCTGTGTTTCTGAAAGAAAGATTTCACTTACTGTGCATTGATGACTGTTTTTACGTTTCGTTACCTTAGACATTATTTACTTTCATTACTACTGAGTTGGCGTACTCACATTGCTCCCTGCACCCTGTGTGCAGATTCAGGTGCTGGGTCTGAGCGCTAGCTATTTCGCATTCTCTTGGAGCCAGTTCGGGATTTTGAGGTAGCTGTTTGGCGTCCGCAGCATACCTTTTTCCCTTCTTATCCTATCATTTACTATCTATTTCTAGAACTAGTTGTAGTAATGAAATAGTATTTCATTGTATCGTTTCATAAATTCTCATGACGGTTGACTCTAGGGTTTGGGGCGATGTTTTAAATGTTTTATCTATCTTTGTTGTTTCAAAATGTTAACTCGGGAAATTTAACGAATTATCGATCAGCTTGAATTTGAGGGGGGGGGGGGGGGGGGGGAATTATTTTTTTTGGGGGGGGGGGGGGGGGAATCTTATATGCTATTTTTTTGTAAATTGCCTAGCCTAGTTTCATGATAGACGCCATCACGACCAGTCTAGGTTTGGGGTCGTGACAATATAATTTTTATATATACTTTAAAACTTTTCATAGAATTTTCGTTAAAAAAATGTGTAGAAATATTTGCGATTCTCTTATGAGATGTAATATTTAGTTAAGATGAATTGCTCTATTTTTATTAACTTTCAATAATGGATTGTATGATCACTATCTTATTACATGTTAGTAAAATGCGTCAATCTCTTTGTTATTTCATTTTCATAAGTCAAGATCTTTTTCGAATTTGAAGTGGTATTTCGATAATTTAAAATGAAATAGAACATATCATTATATAGATATCATCTTGATTTTTATGTTTAATTATTTAATTCAGTTAACCTTGAAAGTGTATATCAACGAAAATTATTGTCAAACGACTAAAACTATCATATGTTACTAAGAATATTCTCTCGTAAGAATATGTTAATAAATTATATGTTTGTCAATTTTTTTAATTTTTACTAAACATGTATTTACTTATAAGAAATTTATTAAAATAAGATTGAAATAATATTCATGTTGCAAAAAAAAAACCAAAAAATCCAAAAATCCCGACAAAATGAACCAATCCAAATTGATATAACTGTTTTAATTTAATTTTGATAAAAACCGAATCAACTAAATCCATTTATACCCTTACTAATAATTGTAAAAATTAATTAATATCTCAATTACCGTTCTCGAGGTTGACGTAACAGCAAGCTGTGTATCTTGTTGGCCGAATGGTGTCAAATCAAAGATTACTTTGTTCACAGATTACAGATACCCTATAATAAATTGAATTAGAAAAAAGAACATTTGAAACTAAAATAGAATTGTAAAGGTTTTGTTGATATTGAAGTTGTTTTATGACTTAACCTTCATATAATATAATAAAGATAAATGTCTTTTTAGCTTCCAAATTTGTTATTGTTTTAGCAAACCAAGGAAATATTAATTATTTTTGTCAAATTTACTTTGGCTATACGATTTGTAGAAAGTCCTTACATGCTTATTTACATTTAGTAGGAGTAAATTAAAGAGAAAATAATATTATATAGCCGCTCTCAAAATAATAGCCGAATAATATATGTTATTTGTATATATATATACATTCTGTATATTATATATAAAGTTTTACAAATTTTATACACTATTTCTGCTACTAAATTTAATTACTTTCTATAACGGACTAAAAGTAATAATACTCCTAACTTAAAAAGGTGATTTACCTTTTCTAGACTATCAATAAGGGGAACAAAGGATTAATAATCAAATAATATTATGAAATATTAGTATATGGTGGATGTTCATAATTCCTATAACACCCATTACTTTTATTCATTATCTCTATAACTCCCACTATTCAAATACTTATAGTTGTAACTCTCATACCTCCTCCCCGTGATCTTCCTCCATCCCTGGACGGCCGGAGGGAGCTTGCTTATAGAAAGAAGATAGGCCGGTCAAAGAAAAACAAGGTGCAAAATCTCAAATGTTTAATGTCATGTTTATGACATTCTTTTGTATACCTCTATGTAATACTATAAATAAAGAATGAGAAGTGATATTGTACACACTTGAAACACTTGAAAGAAATAAGAAGCTCTCATCTATTGCTCTGCTCTCTACATTCTTGTCTATTTTCTTGTTTTATATTATTACTTTGAGCTAAGTTTCTTAACAAATAAATCTTAATTAATGCTGGTCACAGATTTTCTAAATTGATCGCCCTTATTAATAAAAGAACTGACAACTAATCTTGGACGGTAAAAATAAGGGGTCAATGTCAAAAAGTTGTGTAATAATTTATAACATGCGAAATGTTTTCTTGGCCACTTAAATTTGTAGCGCTTTTGAAAATTGATACACGTACTTTGAATTTTTTTCATTTGAACACTCAAACTCATGATTCCCTTAACTAATAAACATATCTGATCCTTGAGCCTATGTACGTGTATTACACATACACACACGTGTCCATCCAGTCAGCAAATGACTAATCCAAAAGTAAAACCCACCCAACTAATGACATGTGTAATTTTTAAATAAAAATTATCACCTATACTTATATTTTATAAATAAAAATAAATAAAATAAGAAAGAAAAAATCTAAACCCTTCCAGCTTCCTCTTCCCCGTTCCTTCCCATCATCCCCCTTCCCCCCACAACTGTAACTCATTCGCCTACTTTTATATCAGCACTCCCTTCCTAGGTTCTTCTTCGTCCTCTCCTCTCTCTCCAAATATTTGTTATTTTTTTCTAGCTAGGTAGATTGTCGGAGAAATTTTTCGATCAGTACTGTCGCAGATTTGATTTTCTTTAAAGTTTGTGACAATTAATTCGTTGCAGAGGCCAATTAGCGTGACCTCCTCAACAGCAGGAATCGATTGGCATTGCTCTTGAGCGATTTGGACCACTGGAACGCTATCTCCGACCAACTGGAGCCCGTCAGAAAGTTGCATGTCATCAGAAGTGGCGATTCCTACAGTGAAATCTCCTGATTTTTTGTGGAGACGTAGTTCTTGGTGTGGAGAACAATCTCTACGACTTAGAATTGCAAGATTGAATGGTTAAAAATTGAAGAATAATCATATATGTGGGTTGAATATGGAGCTTTTGAGTTTAATTTATCAAAATATTGATTATGGCTTTAATTAAGAATAAAAGGGGAAAAGACCGAGAAAGGAAGAAGATATAGAGAGGGGTGGGGGTGGGGAGATAGGGGCGAAGATAAATGGAGGGGGTGGTTTTTCTCTAAATCTGACCAGATGAATTTTTCTATTATTTTCAATTAATTATTTATCTATTTTTTAAATTATTTATCATATTCACGCGCTTAATACCGATGATTAACACACAATTGGCCACATCAGCTATAATATTGTCACCTAAGCATAGTCAACGGTCAAATGTGTTTATTAATAGACATTTTTTCAAATAGAGATGTTCAAATGGGAAAATCCAAAGTTTATGTATTGACTTTCAAAAGCCCTACAAATTTAAGTGGCTAGAAAGTCATTCCGCTTTTATAATATAAAATACTACTCCCCCCTGTTTCATTTGATACGATTCTGCTATTATTATTTGGGAAGTCAATCTTTTTTAATATGATTCTCTCAAAAAAATTTATTTTTTTCTTGAATCTGTTATCTATGCCGACTTATATATATATATATATATACTTAAACTCACATTGGAACCCCTCCACATAAAATGGGACACAGGGAGTAACACGTCTTGAAATATAACACATTCCTATTTAGAGGAAATCATTTATACTTTTAAGCACAATTGCTATAATATATACTTCCTAAACCACTTTAAGACATAGACCACTTTAAGACAGACCGATCTTTAGAAGATCATTGCTTACTCCTCAGTAACTCATATGAATCTGGTGACTATTGGTATGTTTAGTCGGGTCTTTCACTATGTCAAAAATAAGCAACAATAATAAAATCTAGTGTAATTCCACAAGTAGGGTTTGCGGTAAGTACTGTGTATGCAGCCTTAGCCCTAACTTGCGAAGGTAGAGAGGCTATTTCCGATAGACCTTCGGCTCAAGCAAAGCTAATTACAATGTTTAAAAAGAATATAGTAGCGGAAAAGCCTCTCTACCTTCGCAAGGTCAAAAACAACCAATGGAGTGAATGATGCTCTATATTTATGTCATCAAATCACAGATACTGATCAAGAACAATAATACCAATATACCATTGTTAATGAGATTTCAAATTTCAATCCAACTGGTTATTAAGATCAGTTGCCAAAAGATTCTGGCATTTGGTTTCTTGAACTATACACAGTTATAGGTTATATACAAATTTGTAATATTATTAAAACCTGTACAAGATGGAGGCAACAACTGAATATTAGCAGGACACAGCAGCGTCGATGGACGACGAAGAGAACTTTAAGAAAATGGCCGAAAGTCGTTACCATGAAAGCTACACCAAGTTCAGGTCCCCAAATGTGTTTTCACCACTGTAGGTAACATAGAGGAAACCATCTTCATTCTTCTTTTCATCGTAGATTGAAGACATGATTGCCCCTGCAAAAAGAAAGAACTTGTCGCTTTAGATTTAAATATGGTACGATCTTGCACGATCAGGCTGCGTAAAAACTAATTACACGTAATTTTCTATACTCCCTCCGACCTAATTTATGCGGCGGCGTTTGATTTGGCATATAGAGACTTTTGAAATTTGTGGTCTAAAATAAGCCATAGATATTTGTGAGGCTATGAATCATCTTATTAAGGGTAAAGTAGGAACTTTACAGTTGAATTGTTTCCAAATAAGAAAGTATGTATTATTTTTTAGACGAGGTGAGTTACTCTAATGGTAAGCACCCTACACTTCCAACCAAGAGGTTGTGAATTCGAGTCACCCCAAGAGCAAGATAGGGAGTTCTTGGAGGGAAGGATGTCGGGGGTCTATTGGAAACAGCCTCTTTACCCTAGGGTAGGGGTAAAGTCTGCGTCCAGACCCCACTTGTGGGATTATATTGAGTTGTTGTTGTTGTAGTATTATTTTCGAGACAAATTAAAAAGAAAAGTATGACACATAAATTAGGAAAGAGGAAATGGTAAATATGGATAGGTAACATCTAAAAGATGGTAAGTGACCTATTACAAATGGTAAAAAACATTACTAGTGCGAAAATCTTCTACGGTGATAGTGTATATAAGTTAAATCCTTTAAAAACATGGTTCTCAAAAGTATATTTCTCGGATCACCAAAGAAGGTGCCACACCCGTGTCAGATCCACCAAAATGCAAATTTTTAGTAGCGATATTTTTGAAGAATCCAAACAATATAACTCAATTGCATTGGCAACTTGAACAAACCAATTAAGTAATAAAACATTTGTGATTAACACTCACCTGTTGGTGGTAGGACATTGTCAACAAATATGAAAATTGCCTTTTCAGCACTTAATTTAATCCTTTTGCGAATGACATAGACAAACTGCCCCACTGTTAAGTCGGCTGGTACCAGATACCTGCAATTTTGTCAATTCGGCAACATCAATAAGCATTTGATAGTAACAAAACCAGATGCCAAGATATTATGCGATAGTTTGGTGGTGAACATAGTATAGCCAAACCGGTGCTTATGATAGACTATGGCGTTGGTCATCACGGCAAGGGTGGAAATGATTGTGACTAAAAGGTAATGTTTATTAGTTTCACCTACATGGTTACATGAGACGACACTGCTCATCTTAATACTTCACATGAATATTACCAGGAATCACCAAATTTTACGGGGAAAAACTAAAAAGTGAATAACAAGGTAGGGGGAGGATAAGACCAAGTTTAGGAAAAGGACTAACAAAAAGGAAAAAAGAAGAAAAAAATACAAGAAAAATGTTACACCGTGGAAAATTACGTCCGCCGAGAGTTTATCAGAAACAACCTCTCTACCTTCACAATGTAGGGGTAAGGCTGCATGCACTACCCTCCCCGGATCCCACCTGTGGGATTACACTGGGTTTGTTGTGTTGTAACAATTAGATCCATATAATGAGAAAAATGTTGCTTAGAGTTGATGAGTGCTCACTTTTTCTTATCAATGTTGGGAATATCACTCTTTTCGGCCCTTTCAACTATCACCTGCAAACCGTAAAAACAGAGTCAAAAGAAGCAAACAAGGGACTCCGAACACTAACACCAGATTGTTCAAAGCATACATAGTATAGGTATGTCCAATATAATGCAGGTAGATTTATCAAGTCACATATCTATGAGAAACACAAGCTCATATAAACACTTCACTGATGTTTTTCCATGACCATCTAGAAATAAATACCATATAAAAGTCTCCACTAGATTGCCCTGGTAGAAAAAATGAAGTAACGTCATACAAGTGAATGCAACTACTTAGAAGAATAAGGGGTCGATTGGTTGGTAAACAAGTTATCCCGGGATTAATTATCTCGGGATAAGTTATCTCACCCTCCCATAGGGATAAAAATAACAATACAATCCCGGGATTAGTTATACTGCGATTTTATCCCAACCAAACTTGACATAAACTCATCTCAAATTTAATCCCGGGATTAATTATCCCTTATCCCTCGTACCAAACGAGCCCTAAAGGTATTTTTTTCACTTAATAGTCATCTTGTTCAATCTCAAACTATACATTTCCGAACAACTACAATAGAAAACAAACAAGAAGTGACAAGTTCTAGTGAAATTTGATTACTATTCAATCTCAATGAACCTCAAAAAATATAGAAGGTACATTTCTGGTTCACGGCTCACTCAAACAAACCTCGGTAAGGCCCGTGCAGAAAAGTAGTTGCCTAGAAACATCGCAACCTTTAAGCATGTTACAGTCTTTGGGAAGTCAAGTAAAGAAGTAAACCAAATTTATGCACCTACTTAGAAGCTTATAGAATCACAAAAACTATCCAACAAAGCTCCATACATGACTAAAAGAGGGGGGAAAGAGTGAGAAAGAGGGTGGGAAATAGAAGAGACCAAAACAAATTTATGTATAAGCACGACTCTAAATTAATCATAATCTTTAGTCGAGTAGTAATCTACATAAAAAATAGGAGTTGTATCCTCTACGGACCTGATTTTTGAGCTGGGGGTCTACCAAAAATAGCCTTTCTACCTTGGTAGGGTAAGGTCTGCATACATTCTACCCTCCCCAGATCCCACTTTGTGGGATTACACTAGGTATGTTATTGTTGTTATTGTTATCCTCCACAGACCCCTTTGGACTCGACTTTATACTTGATTTTTCGATGTCAGCAAAAAGGATCATTTGCCACTACTAAAATCCATCCTTTCATCCGAAATATAGAACAATCATAGTGCAACAATAGAAGCACCAACATAATCACATTCACATCAACAATAAGAAGCACTGATTGCCTTCAACTCTATAATAACGTCAAGGCAATCCAAATTGTTGATGTGATTATGTTAGTGCTTCTATAGTTGGTTCTTCTATAGTTGCACCCTGGTGGGGCTGTGTACCAGTAACATTGTAGCTCTGTGAGTTTGAGACAAATTCTCCCTTCATATCGTCAACAGCCCCACCACATCTTTAAACCAAATGCAACCCATCCCGCTCCAATTCTGCTTCTATCTTTTTTTCCTGCAGCATTTGTTTCTCCAAAATATCCAAAAAGGTCGGGAGGTGCCTGCCTGCCCTAGTTTCTAGGAATGAAATAGAGCGACAATTGTTGTTGAAGCTCTACCCTCCTTTGGATATGAGGAAGGAGAGGTTACTCTAATTCCGGAACGAGGACCTCGCGTGGAATGGGCGCAACCTCAGTCTCGTGAAGGCGCAGTTCTGGCTCGCTCGGAGGAGAGAAATCAAGAGTGCCAGACGAAGAACCCCTTCCCCCATAGCATATTATTTTTTTATATGGTAACTGTTCAAAATGCTCTTCTCCATCAAATAGGTTACGTAAGTAATTACATTCACATTGAACCAAGCAGCTACTAAACGAAAATAAATTTACATTTGCAACGAAAAATTCCAATGAAAACTTAATTCTCACCGGAATCCTATCTGGGTATTTTTCCCTAATCCTAGAAGCCTCAGCACGCCTCTTCTCTGCAGCAGCACCCAAAAGTACATAATCAGAAACCAATAATGACCCTAATTATATTTTGCATAAAAAAAACAGCATGATACAAAAAAGACATAAACCAGAAGTTCAATACATACCAAGATCATGTTCTTGCTTGAATGAACTCTTTGCCATATTTGCCTGATTTCAACCATAAAAAAAGCATAAATCTTTATGTTAAATTGACATACCCTTACCAGAGTCTCTGAGCCGAGGGTCTCCATGAAACAGCCCCTCTACCCCTCTTGGGTAGGGGTAAGGTCAGCGTACACTCTACCCTCTCCAGACCCCACCCCACTGGTGGAATTTTACTGGATTGTTGTTGTTGTTGACATACCCTTACCAAATAAAGCTAATTTTAAGTTTCTTACCAAAAAAATAATGCTAATTTCCCAACCAAAAAAAACTACAAGCATATTCTTACAAAACAACAAGAACAACAACAAACCCAGTGTATTCCCATAAATGGGATCTAGGGAGGTAGTGTGTACGCAGACCTTACCCTACCTTAATAAAAATAGAGAGGTTGTTTCCAATAGACCCTCGGCTCAAGGCACAGTGGAGATATTCTTACAAAACAAAAGTTATAATAAATCCTGAAAAACATGGCAAAAAAGTAAACTGATATAATGCTAATAAGACCATAAAAAAACAAAATCTTTATGTTAAACTGACATACCCTTTACACTCTGTTTGGATCACTGTACTCCGTCATTTTATAATGTATCGTATTGTACTGTATTATATTGTATCGTATCGTTTTATGAATACAATATTTGGATGGATTGTATTGTTTGTTGTTGTTAAATAACATTTTGCTGTAATACCCTCAATTGTTCTAAATATATAATTTATCAAGAATTACACATAAAAAATATTTAAAAAACCCCATTTTTACTAATTTATCACTAATTATGTCTTATATAAAAATAAAGCAATTAAATTCATGCAAATTCTATCGAATTAGTTGAATAAGTTAATAATATTAAAAATAATAATAAGCACACTATATCATAATTAGATCATAATAATAAAAATTTAAAAAAAATGTTACGTGGACTCCATTCAGACAAAAGTAAAAAGACTATGGAGAAGCGGCAAAGAACAAAACGAGTTTTTCACGAATGTAGGTTATTATATAAGTTATATTTTGGATGTTGTCTTTGAGAATTTATATAGGTTCACGTAGAATTCTATTATACAATTACATGAGAAAGAGACTTTGCTATTATTAAAATAAAAAAAGGTAAAGGGTAAAATAAAGTTATAAAGTAATAAGCTAGGGCATAATTAGAAAGAAAAATAGGAAACAATTCCACCACACCAAATCAGTTGTTTCAAAAAATGGGCTTTTTCATTATTCCGGAACAATGGATTTAACAATACAATATAACCAATTTTAACTAAACAATCAAAACAAATATTATTCTGGGAAAACAATACAATACAATGGGTAACAACCATCCAAACAAGCTGTTAACCAAAAAACGCCAATTTCTTCTACCAAAGAATACAACCCATATTTCCCCACAGAACAGAAACTTAAAATAAACTGATAGAAAGCTAATAAGACCATCAAAAATCTGATTTTGCTGCTTCAGAAAACAACTCCAGAAATAAGTAATACAGCAAACAAACTTAAAAAAAAAAAAGAGAGCATCCTATTGATAAAGCAAGAATTTTGAACTCAATAAATCAAATTAAACCTCTCCAAATTAGTTCTATGCCAATCCTTAAAAAAAATTTGAAATATTAGCAAAATAAAACTGAGAACATATGAAGAAAAATATAATTACAATTAAAGAGAGTAAGGTTATACCTTTTCGTGAAGAATGATTGAACAAGAAAAGGGAAAAAGGAGAAAGAAGATAGGAAAATTGGATGAGTTGATTGTTGAATAAAAAAGCTTTGCTTTTGCTTTGTTTTTGGACTCTATATATAAATAAATAAATAAATAACGTATGTGGACTAATCTTTAATCATTATCCAAATTCCTTAAATAGTTTTTAAAAGTATATTATATTGGGAAAACTTGTGTGTGGTTGGTTAGAGATACGTGCAAACGTGGGCTTCAAGAAAAAAAAAGTCAAAAATCCTTTATTTTAGTTTTTTGTTCTTTAATTGTATTTTTAAAATTTTAAAACTTTTAGGAAAAAGAAGTAAATATTGAAGCTGGTTCGAAGTTCATAATGACTTCATTATGTCAAAAGTCAAACCGTAATATTAGTAAGCCACTCGGTTCACAAATTTGTACCCTCCTTTTAAGTAAAAATTGTGGGGGTAAAGTGGTATTTACCTTTTATTCAGTATTTTTAATGTTTAGCAATAGTAGCCATTAGTCTAAAATTAATATGAAAAGTCTGTATTATCCTTTCTTCTATCTCTTTCATGTGTTAAGGAGAAGAACTGTGCCGCCGATAAAAATTTCTGATGAGCAACTCCTCTGTTCACTACTTTTCCGTTTGTTTCTCTACTCTATAATTGTTTAATTCAGAAAATTGATAATTCCAATAGTACTAGTGGTAAAATGATCAGAATTCGAAATGAGAAATAGTAAGAGTTAGGTTAATGCTTTAATTAATAAAGATATAGATAGCAGGAGTTATGAAAAAGATTGAAAGATTTAAGGAAGTTGACGACGTGCCGGGTAATGCATTTTTACTTAGCGTCAAAGGTTTATACTTCAAAAAATAATAAGGACATGTAGTCCTGAACCTAAAGTTATAAATTCAAAAGTTAAGGACATGTAGTCATAAACTTAGACTAACAAGCTCAAAAGTTAAGGACGTTCGGTCCTAAAATTTGAGTTCCAAGTTCAAAAGTTAAGGACACGCAGTCCTTAACTTACAGTTACAAGATCAAAAGTTAAGGACGCTTGGTCCTGAAGTTTGAGTTCCAAGTTCAAAAGTTAAGGACAATAGGTCCTTAACTTTGACTTACAAGTTCAAAAGTTAAGGACGCTTGGTCCTGAAGTTTGAGTTCCAAGTTCAAAAGTTAAGGACATGCACTCCTTAACTTACAGTTACAATTTTCCCATTTTTTTGTGTTTGGTACGCAAATCAAGGAAAATATTTTCTCAAGAGTATTCATTTATAATTTTGATACAATAAACATGAAGCCATTAACTTTCGAACCAACAACTTTCAGAACCCACAAATTTCATAAACTTCAGAACCGCAAAACTTTCGAAACCCGCAAAAATTCGAACCCGTAAACTTTATTATTTCTAAACCCGTAAACTTCGAAACACATAAACCTCTGAACTCATAACTTTGGAACTTGTAAAATTTTGAACCTGTAAACCAAAAGATGAAAAAAGTAAAACTGAAAATATATTTTAAAAAAATATTTCTCCTCCCCTCCCCCCCGGCGAGGGGGGTGGGTGGGTGCAGAAAAAAAACAGAAATTTAAGAATTACAAAAAAAGTATTAAAAAAAAGAAAATATTGTGCGGGATTGGGGCAGAAGGTGAGGTGGGGGTAGGGAGGGGTGCAAGAAAAAAACATAAATTTTAAAAACAAAAAAGTAAAAAATAAAAAATAAAAAAAAATTGCGGGGGTGGGGGTTGGCGGTGGGTGTGGGTAAGGAATATGATGGGGAAGGTTGAAAAGAAGTTTTGTTAAATATTTTCCCTACTCTTGATGTGGAAAATATTTTCCTCCAATTGGAGGAAAATGAGTTGATGAAGAAAATATTTTCCAAAATATTTAAGCCAACCAAACATTGGGAAATTGGAAAACATTTTCCTCCAATTGGAGGAAAATGAGTTGATGAAGAAAATATTTTCCAAAACATTTAAGCCAACCAAACATGGGAAAATTGAAAAATATTTTCTTTCGTACCAAACACACTCTAAATGTAATCTGATTGTCTTATTTAAATCGGGTGGTATGGAAAACTAACGGTTGAGATTGATCATTGAATTGGGCTAAGAAAGCATGATAAAACTTCTTTATAAATTACAATGAATGTGCTCATCGCATGCCAGCACAGGCGGATCCAGGATTTGATGGTCGTAATGCACTTTTGGACTCAATCTTAATCTGTTTTGAATATAAAGTGTCCGTTACTAATATATCATTATTCTCCAAAGACGTATACATATATACATGAAATTAATGTTAAACTTTACAAATGTCGATGACCTTTCTCGCCTCTCGGTATAGTGTAGGTCCGCCTCTGCATGCGAGACCATAAAATAAAAGAGGATATACCCTAAATACATATATGCAGTTGTTTAAGAACGTCTTTCACCATCAAAGTTTTGCATCATTAGACCACCTTTGAATATATCAATTATTACATTAACTGACCAATTAACAAGAGAAATAAATTGAGGACTGAACCTTGATTCTTCTAAAAAATTTGACATGTGATACAGTAGGAGGCTATCCATAGGTAGGGGTGTTCAAACCGAATCGGAAAATCGCACCAAATCGAAAAATCAAACCAAACCGATTAAAAAATCTGATTAAGTTTGGTTTGACTTGGTTTGGTATTGAGTAAAAAAATCCGAAACAACCGACATATAAATATATAATTTATATATATATTTTCAAGACTTTATATTGAATTTTCTTTAAAAAAAAATTTGAAATATTTGGGATCCTCTCATGTGTTAACCTAAAAAGCGTACATTAACGAAAATTATTGTTGGACGACTATGAAAACAATTATCATGTGTTACTAAAAAAATTCTCCCATTAGAATATTTTAATAGATCATGTGTTTGTCAACTTTTTCAATATTTACTAAACATAATCATGTGTTTGTCAACTTTTTCAATATTTACTAAACATATCTTCACTTATCAAAACTTTATCTATAACTTTAACAAATTAAGATTGGAATAATTTTTATTAACAAAAAAAAACCAAAAACCCGAAAAACTCGACAAAACCGAACCAATCCAAACCGATATAATTGGTTTGGTTTGATTTTGATAAAACCCGAACCAACCCGGTCTATGTACACTCCTATCCATATGCTTAATTCTTCTCAAACTTTTGACATGTAATACAATTGGAGGCTATCAATAGAGATGGCAACGGAACAGGACGAGGATGGATTGGGGCGGAGCTAAATGGATCAGGTTAGGGCAAGTTGAATCTGTGGCAAGGCAAGATTTCACCCGCGCCCTTACCCCTATTGCCATCTCTAGATATCGGTCCATAGTTGATTCACGAGAAAAATCGTCGTGACTCCTTCAATTTTAATTATGTGGCAATAGTTTGACAAGACAGAATTTAAGTAGAACAATTAACTTTTAGAATTTGTGAACTTAAATATATTATAATATTTGTATAGTTGTAATTGAAATTTGTAATCTTAAACTTGTTATGATTTGGTGTGGCTATAAAAACTTATCACTAAGATAAATTATTTTTAAATATAAAAAAGGTGCCGTTATTTTTTTAAACGGACTAACAAGAAAATAATATTGCATGAAATGAGACAAAGCAGTTAATTTTCTTCCCTTTTTCATTTCTCTTAAAAAAGAACAGAACAAGAAACTTTGCTTCTTTGGAGTAGCACAAAAATAAACAATGAAGACCTAATCAAGTCTGGACCTTGTAATAGGGCAAAGAGAGTAACATGATCTTCACAATAGGAGAAATAAAATAGATTATTTTTTATTTTTGTTTGATAATTACCTCGACTATCCCTGCTACCCGCCACCAGCATAATTACCGGTAACTCTGCCTACCAAAGCTGAAAATTAGACTACTTTATCTAATAAATACAAAGTTATTAGGACATTTTTTTCAAGCTAGAATTATCATCCATAATGCTTAGTTACTAAAGTAGTTGCAACTTCTTTTGAGCCAATTAAATACCATACTAATGAGTTCAGCTAACTAAGACAAAAAATCACTATTGTTTCAACCACTGGCCAGCCTCTCTTCTTTTCTCCTCAATGCTTCTCTAGAGGTTGAGAAATGAACATTTAGTTGAATATTTGATTACTGCTCAACTTTTGAGGATGTAGCCCAAAGCTACACCTATCAAGCCAACAATGATAACAAACATGAAGGAAGCACTACCACCGCGACTTTTGCCGATATCGCGCCTCAGAAGTTCCTACAGTTAGTGTTTCAGAAGTAAGTCGACAACAACAACAACAACAACAACAACAACAACAACAACAACAGTGTAATCCCACAAGTGGGGTCTGGGGAGGGTAATGTGTATGCAGATCTTACCCCTGAAGGTAGAGTGGCTGTTTCCGATAGACCCTTGGCTCAAGATTTCTAAACATTTGAATTCTAACAAATAAATCCAATTATTTTCTAAAGCATGTCTGTTCCTAGAAAAGGAACAACAAACCGAAGCACTAGAAGAGCTAAACAACATTGTTTCAGAAGTAAGTCATTGTAACTAAAAGATACAACTCACTCTAATCCAAATTTTACAAAGCAGAGTAATAGTCTGTTTATGCAAGTTCAGCAAACAACACTGATAAAAGAGGATGGTTGTAATAGGTTGACGGCCAGCATAAAGTTATTCAATTTATGATGAATCCTCACGATACAAAATGCCCCAACTTGCTTGAGATTGAGGCATAGTTGTTTGTGTATGAAAGTTCAGCTGGCTCTCACTTAAACCATAAGAATGATATGACTATTCAAGTGAAAGGAGGACATAAATAATGGCAGGCAGAAGCACTTGCATATGAAACTGCTCATAGATATAGCAAATTATGTGGTCTTTCTACAAGTATTGGAGTCTTAGGAAGCACAAGGATGAGAAAAAGAAAGTAATGTTACTCTTACCAATTCTTGGCGAAGTCTGTTGCTGTGATGTAGAAAAGCAGTTTTCTCCTCCGTCAATCTATAAATAACTGATTTTGCCTGAAAAGATAGGTCAAGGTTAATCATGTTGATGCGGAAATGTAAGGTAAGGAAGCATTCCAAGATCTCCTTTCAAACAATATCTATAAAATCATTTAACTGCAAGCATCAAAAGTTTGAAGGATTTAAGAGTAGCTGCAAATGCGTGTGCAGAAAAAGCTTGACTCGTTCGAGGACATGGAAATAATGTCATCACTCTACAGTAATTAGGGAATAATATCAAATGAACACACAAAGTTCCTCGGCAAGATGGAAGTCCTACGTAGTTGAGGTCATTGTTTCACATAACAAGGAATATTTTTCCATATACAGAATCAACTTTGAAAGCATATTTAAGCTATGACCGACATAATCTACTATCTAATAATTTAGGGTAAGAAAGGATCAAACTTCTCTTCAGATCACTACTAGATTCAGATGTTTCATTGTCAGCAAATGATTCACTTTAGTCAGGGACAATACACGGCGAAATATGACTAGCCAACTCTTTTGTGAATTAGGATGACAAGACAACTGCGCTCACGCAAAGAGAATAAAGAGAGGAATGGAGAATGTATCACGAAGAGAATTATGTTCCCCTCAAATTGATCAACCAGATATCAAGATAAAGCTTGCAGCAAAAATCAATACTAAAGCCCACTCATCCTCTGTTCATCTTTCTAGTTTGTACTTGATTAAACGAATGACTCCAGCCATCTCACGCCCTCCCTACCGTCTCCCTCTCCCAACTTTCCAGAGCCAATTAAACACCTACCTATTTTTCAAACATATAATCATCTCAGGGCATTTGTACATTTGTTGGTAAATGTCATAGATACTGCAATAAACTCGAATTGTTTTCAGTCTACATCCCTACCTCCTAACTTATTTACACTTCTTCTTCTCTAGATAAGAAATGTTTTGATATCATTAGGTCATTCAGAAACATCTCAAAGACACAAGAAACTCTGCTTGATTATGTCAGCATTAGACACCTCCAACAACATGATTGCGCTTGCTAAGGGAATGTTGATTCTTCGCAAAAACTACAAATCAGTAACCATGAATACACCTCATAAGCAATAGATACATAGGAGATGTGCGGTACTTCTGCATGTCAATCTACACTAACTTACTCCATGTGAACATTGGCAAATAATAACATGCATAGATACACACAGGTGTAGAACAAAAACTACGGTACACACATATATTATTGACTATTAATAGGACATAAGTAAACTAAGATACACACATATGTTATTGACTTTAATGGGAAGTAATTGTATGGTACAATATGGAATTATAATAGAAATTTCACCTCTGAAGATTTCTCATGAGTTTCAAGGAATGTTCTTGTGAGCTGCAGGTAACAACGATATGGCACAAATGATTAGGTTTCTCTAAGGATAAGACGAAACATAAAACAAAATCATTAAAAGCGATAAATAAGAAATAAGTGATTCAGTAAACAACCTCAGAACCATTTTGACTGTCATTCTCTGTCAAGGACTGTCTTGGCGAAGAACCTTCTTCTGATCCTTCTGCGACGGGGGATGGTGGTTGTGGTGGGGGAAGATAAATTACTCTCAATTTGCACTCTTCCACGACACGTCCACGCTCCTTATTGAACTACAAATGAATCAACAAACTTCACTAAGCTTAAATGGTTGTGTAACGACAACAACGACTAAAAGGTGATCCACTATTTTATCGTTCATTTCTCAAATTAAACATTACAGTAGGGTAAGTTAAATATGACAGCAAGATACATTTTCTAGTCTTCACAAAACTCAAAATTGAAAAGCAATGAAAAAGGGGGAATTCCACTTATTTGTACAATTACCATTTCTTGGCTGATGTCTTTTGGCGAGGTACCGGCACTTGCAACCACACTCTGAAGTAGAAACTTGTCCTTGCATTGCATATCAGCAGGGGCCTCCTTTTGTGCTTGCATTGTTACTAACAAAAATTGTTTCCTAATATTAATAACTAACCAAGAAAAGCAGAATCCAACACTGATAATGTGATGCTGACTAAGGACCAGACAGGATAAATACTTGTGATATCCCAATAAGATGAACTATAAGTTCAAGTTTAAAATTTAAGCTGCACTGATAAGCTAAAATGGAGCGATACGGGCAGTATGGATTCATATACACCACACCAACCTAATTGGGATTGAGGCATCAAGCATAATTGTTGTCGTTGATTTGAATATCCTTCTTTAGAGCTCAAAATAGGAAGGATGCCGAGGATCTATTGGAAACAACCTTTCTATCACATGGTAGGGGTAAGATCTGCGTACACACTACCCTCCCCAGACCCCACTAGTGGGATTATACTGGGTTGTTGTTGTTGTTGTTGTAGAGCTCAAATACCAGAAATGACTTCCTTTTTCGGTTTTTTAAGATATAGTGTTTGGGCCATCTTAAGCACGCCTCGATTATTCCACCGGGTACTTGCTATGTCTCACGATACCAAATAACTCTTCCCACACATTTACACTGGGGACGAGATTATCCCAAATACTCCCTCTGTCTACCAACATGGAACTTTTGACCCAGAAGTTAAATTTACAAAAAATCCAGAAAAACACTTTCTACAAAGAGATTTAGTTATATACATTAACCAGTGGTGGCAACGTTTCATCAAAAAATAATACCGTGTATATGTATAAATGATGATTAAAACTGCATAATTTTTGTATAAATATTTTATTTGAACCCACTTGACAACTACTATTTTACAACTAAAGTTATGTACTTCTAAAATTGAACCCGCTTGCACAAAATACTGGGTCCGCCACTGACACTAACGGTGTAAAAAAATTTACAAAATCAAATCACTTATTAAGTACTTACATAATTACAGGTACATCTCTTGATTAACATTATTAAAAAATCTAGTAGAAATGGTAACTAACATGATATCATAGGTTAAAATTAATTGTATATTACTTAAATACTTCTATAAAAGTACTTGTTTTTGCATAGTTCGAGCCTATAACAAGTCATATCAATTCTTATAAGAGCATATTTATAAGGGCAATAAATAAATAAAAATATAAAACGTCAAATAGTTTCTAAATATAGAAATGTGAAGATTTATATGAGATTGACAAAAAAAAAAGTAATATTAATACCAATGACATCACAAGTGGATCTTGGCAAAACAATGCCAGTGTTTGGACGAACACAATATTTTTTAGGATTCGTAGTTTTGACCTGAAAAAAATACAACAAATTCTTTTTTATAAGAAACAACAAATTAAGAATTACAAAAAAAAGGGAGTAATTTGGAACAAAATGTACCTTAAATGCAACATGATTTTCAGTTTTATTTGATAATTGAAGGGAACAAGATATCTGTTTCTTCAGCTCAACTGATCAAACCCCATTATTACAGATAAAAAAGGAAAAAAAAAAGACATTAAAAATAAGAAAAAAGAAATAACGAAAATTTAACATAAAAATAAGGAGAAGTCGATAATTTTACATGGGAATTTGAGCTCAAGAGGATTGATATTGAGAAGTTCTTGTTCTGTAGTGCTCATTTTCTGTTCTCTTTTTCCTTTTTCTTCTTTTTTTTTTTGGTTCAGAAAGTGAATTAGAAAAAGGAAATTTGATTTCTTTGTTCTTTGCTTTACTGATTACAGACTTTTGGGGGTGATCCGTATATGTCTCACTTTCCCCTCTCTCCCTCTTTTCACATCGGCAAACTCGAATTATATAAATATATTTTAAAATTTTAAGTCGCAATGTTAAACTTTTAATTTTGATCTGAATTCAGATATAAAATTTATAATTTTTTTAAAAACAAAATTTACATATTTGGAGCCCGTTTGGACATGAGAAAATTTTCATTTTTTTTCAAAAAATTAACTTTTTCTCAAAATCAGCGTTTGGCCATAAAATTTTAAATTTTCACTTTGAAGATGAATTTTGGAGTTTTTCGAAAATTTGAAAAACTCCAAAAGGTTATTTAAAATTTTCACTCAGATAACTTACAAAACTTCAAAAACAACCCAAAATTATTTTTATGTCCAAGCACAACTCTTGTTTTCAAATACTATTTTCACTTTTTTCCAAAATTTTACAATTCTTATGTCCAAACGCCCACTTAGAAACTACGTAAAATGTACTATTTGTCACAATAATTAAAAATTCAAAATATCTAAAAGATATATACAAAAATACAACTAAAAGAACTTGTTTGACTCTCGGAATTCCAACTCCACCACATAAAATGAGACGGGAAGAGTATGTTTAAGATTTGACTTATATACAAAAAAAAAATGCGGTGCATTAAGCTCTTCCAACCGGTGAAGGTTTGGACTATTGACTTTTACCGTCTTAATTACACGACGACAACTTTTGTGAAAGCTCCATTTCGACTTACATCACAATGATAGCGAAATATATCTTTATACTAACAGCATTTTTGATTGGTTACAACTCACAACAAATTAATTTACAACATTTTTAAGCCATCAAATTAGGATTTCCGTAGATAATTATTTGTTGTTATAAATCTATGTTAATCTGATAGTAATGAAGTTGTATACTATTAATGCACAAAAGTTAAACTCTTATATTATTACAGTAAGATCTATTTATAACAATATTCCTATATAATAATACTTAAATATAAAAGCCAATCTTTTCCGGAATCAAATTTAATGTTCTGTTATAGAGAAGTTTGACTGTATTAGTATAATGGCACTTTATACCCACAGTGTATAATCCAGCATCCTGATTAAATTGACAACTATATTGTGGGACAAAATGTCTCATATAATTTAGTATAAGTGGGCATATGGACATAAGAATTATAAAATTTAAGGAAAATGTGGGGGGGGGGGGGGGAGATTAGAAAAAAACAAAT
>ML242074.1:44548-118499 GCA_005239495.1 Nicotiana undulata
GGAATTCAAGTGAAAATGATATTTGAAAATTAGAATTGTTTTTGGACATGAATATAATTTTGGATTGTTTTTGAATTTTTGTGAGTGATCTAAAGTGAAAATTTTGAAAACTAATTTTTTGGAGTTTTTCAAATTTTCGAAAAATTTCGAAATCATATTCAAGAAATTTTCATGGCTAAACACTAATTTCGAAAAAAAGTAAATTTTTTTTTTGCCATACGGGCCCTAAGCATTCACCAGATTTGGCTGGAATTATTTATTCATTGTATATAAAAATCTTTTACACTTAAAACGTGAACTGGAATTATTATTAGTGGAACAATACTTGAAAACAGTCAAATCCGTCATGAATCCAAGCAAAATATACACGAGAAACCCTAAGCTAAAATGTTTGTATATGAGAAAAGAGTATGAGCAGAAGAGAGCATTTTATTAATGTGTAATAATCTGTACAAAAAGAATGTGAAATTCTACATTTATATTTATACAAAGAAACGGGTCGGGTCCAGTTAAATAAAGAAAGAACCGGGTCTAATACTAAGGAGGTTGCTCCATCAGTTGTGGCTTCTTCAAGTGGGCCTCTTCTACATTGGGCATGTGTTTTGTGTCATGGGCTCCAACACCCCCCTCAAGCTGGAAGGGAAAATCATTCCAAGCTTGGAAATAAAGGCCCGTTGACTGTTGCCCAAAAGGGGCTTAGTAAACATGCCAGCCAGCTGAAAATGAGTAGAGATAGAATGTAACGTAATGAGCCCAGCTTTTAATGCATCCCGAACAAAGTGACAATCCACCTCAATATGCTTAGTACGTCATGGAAAACGGGATTCTTGGCGATGTGGATGGCAGATTTACTATCACAAAAAAACATCAACAGGAACAAGATCTGCCACACCAAGCTCACCCAAGAGTCGAAGGACCCATGAAACCTCAGCAACCAACAATCGGAGTGCCCTGTACTCAGCCTCAACAAAAGAAAGAGCAATTGTGGGTTGTTTCTTAGATTTCTAGGGAATGGGGAAGCCACTAAGAAACACAATAAGTCCACTAACAGACCGGCGAGAATCAGTACAACTTGCCCAATCTGAATACCTTGGAGAGTAAAATCAGGAAAATTACATAACAACAAACCACGTGAAGGTGTGCCAGCCAAGTACCTCAATACATGATAAACAACATTCAAATGGTCCAGTCGTGGAGTAGACATGTATTGACTCAAATGTTGAACAGTGAAAGATATGTCAGGCCTAGTATGTTGCAAGAAATTTAATTTCCCTACCAACCTTCTATAGACAGAGGGATCATGCAGCAATTTTCCAGAATCAGTTGACAACTTAACATGAGGATCTAGGGGGAAACAACCGGGGTGACAGTGATACTCAGAAAGAAGTTCCATAAGAAACTTGTGTTGATTAACCAGAAACCCATTTGCCTACTTTACAACTTCAAGTCCAAGAAAGAAATGAATTTCACCAAGATCTTTTATCTTAAACTGATCATCTAAAAACTGTTTCAAGGCAGCAATTTCACATAAATCATCCCAGTCACCAATATATCATCAACATAAACAACTACTATAGTTAAGGAATTCCCATGAAATTTTTGAAACAAAGAATAATCATTAACACTAGGATGAAAACCCTTGGACTAAAGAGCTGAGGAGAGTTTAGCATATCATTGTCTAGAAGCTTGCCTAAGACCATAGAGGGATTTATTAAGCTTACAGGCTAAAGGAGTATTAGAAGTAGAGGAATGAACAGTTAAACCAGGAGGTATTTTCACATACACCTCTTCATCAAGGTCCCCGTGTAGAAAGGCATTGTTAACATCAAGTTGGAATACTGTCCAATTTCTCTTAGCTGCTATAGACAGTAGGCATCTAATGGTGGTCAATTTGACCACTGGAGATAAGGTTTCAATAAAATCTACTCTCTCATTTTGGCTATCCCCTATAATCACCAACCTAGCCTTGTATCTCTCAATAGAACCATCTGCCGGTTGTTTTATCTTGTAAACCCATTTACAAGGTATAGCTTTCTTCCCTTATGGAAGAGGCATTATAGTCCAGGTGTTATTGGCATCTAAAGCTTGAAACTCCTTCATCATGGCCTCTTTCCAAGAAGGATTAGATACGCCTTGATGATAAAATTGAGGCTCTAGTAAGCAATTAACATCAAAAGAGGGTAAGACATTAGAACCAGAAACAGAGGTGCATACATAATCATTAAGATAAGCAGGAGTTTTGGAAGGTCTACCAAATCTTCTAAGAGGAGGATTAGTATCACAGGATGAAGCATTAGAAGAAGAAATAGAAGAAGATGTAGAAACATGAGTAGCATCAGGAATATGATCAGACATTGTTACATGTTCAGTCATAGAAGAATGAGAGAGTAGAGGAAACAAATGAGCAGAAGTAGATGCATTAGAATAGGGAAATATGTGTTCATGGAACACTACATCCCCTGTGTGAAAAATGACTAAGCTGGTTAAATTGAGCAACTTATAAGCTTTCTTACCAAAACTATATCCAATAAAAACAAATGGAATAGTCCTAGATTTGAACTTATCTCTGTAAGGCTTAGGGACAACAACAAAACATAAGCACCCAAAAGCTTTCAAATGTGCAAATGAAGGACAGTAACCATGCAACAACTCAAAAGGAGACTTATGTTGAAGTAGAGGTGAAGGAAATCTATTGATGAGGTAAATGGCAGTCAAAACACACTCACCCCAATACTTAAGAGGCAATTTTGATTGAAAGAGGTGTGCCCGGGCAGTTTCAAGGAGGTGTTTGTATTTTCTCTCCACTACACCTTTTTGTTGTGGTGTATGTGAACAAGAAGTTTGGTGAAGGATACCTTGAGCAGAGAACAGGTTTTAGCCTCACTACTTCCTCCTAACTCAAAAGCATTGTCTGATCTAACAGTTTTAACAAGAACGGAAAATTGAGTGCTAACCATAGCAATAAAGGATTTCAAAATAAAGAAGGCATTGAATTTAGAGGAAAGCAAGTAGGTCCAAGTGGCTCTGGTAAAGTCATCTACAATGGTCAAAAAGTACTTAAAACCATTATAAGTTTGGGTGTGATAGGGGCCCCACAAGTCTACATGAATCAATTGGAAAGGAGTGGTAGAGTGAATGATGCTTTCAGGAAAGGGTAACCTTTGTTGTCTAGCCATGAGACAAATGGAACAAATAAAAGATTGTTTTTGAGGTAATTTATCAGACAGAAAAGGAATATGCTTCATTTTAGCAATAAGAGCATGTCCTAACCTCAAATGCCATGCTTGATCATTAGACAAGGCAAAAGTAGAAATATTAGCACACACAGAAGGATATAAAAGAGAACTGCTCTTATTCATTATATCAACATTGGCAGTTATGGTATTTACATAGGAATTAGAAGAAGGAGTATCACAGTCACAAAGATCATTGGGCTGAAGAATGTAGAGACCCTTCTGAAGTCTACCAAGCACCACTGGCTTCTTCAGAAAAGGGCCCTGCAATAAAGCACATGCATAGGCAGTAAAAAAGGCATTACATTTAAGATGAACAAGTAATTGATTTAAAGAGATGAGATTATAATGAAACGAAGGAACGAGTAAGGCATTAGGAAGAGAAATGGTTGGAGAAAGATAAATAGAACCAGTACAATGGACCTTAACTTTGTACCCATTAGGAAGAGTCACAAGGTAAGGCAAAGGTAAGGGCTTAATATCAGTTAGTAAAGATTGGTGAGGGGTCATATGATTAGTAGCACCAGAGTCTATGATCCAAAAGTCATCCTCTACTTTAGTAAAATTGCAAATAGAAGAAACACAATTACTAAAAACAGAAGTACCTATCAGACCTGCAAAGTTTGCTGAACCAGATGAAATGTCTTGAGAGGCAGAAGCATCTTGGACTGTTAGAGTAAATTGAGAAGTTGATCATATTGTTCTTTTGCCAGAATGTTGCCCTCAATGTCAAGTGGAATCACATTGGAGCTCTCAGAAGCAGAGTTATCAGTAGCTCCCATGTCAGGTGGATCAAAAACTTGGGCAAATGCAGCTGACCTTTTGAACTTGGAACCAAAACCTGGAGGGTACCCATGCAACTTGTAGCAATTTTCAATTAGATGCCCAGGCTTCTTACAGTATCGGCATATCAAACTAGAATTTCCCTTCTTAGTAGGATCAAAATTTATCCTTTGAGTGAAAGGCCTTTGAACTCTGGTACTCTCCCTAGAAGTGTCAAATTGCACCCTTGAATTCATAGGTTTCTGAACATTTGTGCTAAAGGAGGCAGATTTTGTACTAAAAAATGAATTTGAAATTTGAACTTCAGCTTGGCTTTCATCCTCAATCAGCATAGTGTACACACTATCAATATCAGGCAAAGGTTTCATTAGAAGAATGTTTCTCCTAACCCCAGTGTAGGTTTCATTTAGTCCTATCAGGAATTGATGAACCTTCTGTTCTTCTTCTATCTTCTGAAAAGCCTCTTTACAACCATATGTACAGTCTGGATAAGTAATTGAATAAGCTAACTCGTCCCAAAGCTTTTTAATGCGACTGAAATAGGAAGCAATGCTAGAAGACCCCTGGGAAATAGAAGCAAGGTCCTTCCTAATTTGAAACACCTTAGTCCCATTCGCTTTCCCATATCGTTGTTCGATTTCTTTTCAAAGTTTTTGAGCAGATTCTGTATACATCACACTCTCCCTAATCTCAGTGTCTAGACTATTTAGTATCCACACAGTCACCATATCATTACAACGGACCCAGGGTTCAAACAACACCGAGTTTTCACTAGGTTTGAGGATTGTCCCATTGATTATCCCCTATTTATTTTTATATGATAATCCAATTAACATGCTTCGTCTCCAACCCCCATAGCCTTTTCCATTAAAGGTCTTAGTGACCAAAATTGTTCCAGGCGAATCAGACGGGTACAAGTACAAAGGGTGTGACGGTTCAACAGAAGAAGACATAGTTGATGTTGAAGAAGTAGAGGCAGTGGCCATTGATAGAAAATTATGCAATTGAAAATTTAGGTTTGAACAAACAATTAGGGCTTTTAAAAATTCAGTCAATTCTCACAGCACCGACGAGAGCTATAACTTGAATCAACAAACTAACTACCAATTGATAACCGAAACTGAAAAGAAAAGGAACACTTAGCTTCTAAACTTCTGTCTAGATCGAAAAATATTTCAACAAAAAATTAACAATTCTGGCTAATAACGAACGGAAATCGGTCAAAAATGAAGCCTACGCCGAGAAAACAACAGAACTCCACCAAATGAGAAAGAATCTGACGAACTCCCAGAAACATCGATGGAATCAGACTCTAACCGAAACTCAACAAGGGTACCATCGATCGATGCGGAAACACCAGGTCTACGAGCTCCCGTGCTCTAATACCATGAAAACAGTCAAATTCCTCATGAATCCAAGCAAAATTTACACGAGAAACCCTAAGCTAAAATGTATGTATATGAGAAAATAGTATGAGCAGAAGAGAGCATTTATTAATGTGTAATAATCTGTACAAAAAGAATGTGAAATTCTACATTTATATTTATACATAAAATCGGGTCGGGTCCAGTCAAATAAAGAAAGAACCGGGTCTACTACTAAGGAGGCTGCTCCATCAGTTGTGGCTTCTTCAAGTGGGCCTCTTCTACATTGGGCCTGTGTTTTGTGTCATGGGCTCCAACAATACTTAATATCCATTGTTAAGCTTATTTTATTTTGTGGCAGACTATTTTTCCCTTTTATTTTTTACTTCGATGACGTCATTAATTTAAAATGATTAATAGTTGGTCATTTGATTTAACTCCACTTGTCACACTGGTCTAACTTTGTGTAACTCATGATCCATATCGTTATTGTGAAATAAATAAATAAATCACATTTTTTTAATAATAAATGGCATGATAAATGTAGAATTTCTTTTTATATGCAGAGGCGGAGCCAGAATTTAAAGTTATTAGGTTAAATATTCTAGTTCTTTTAAGTTAATGACTTCTAAATTAAGAATTTGTACATAATTAATGAATTTTTAATACAAACGTTCTTCGGTTCGATCGAACATGTAATATATATACTGACTCCGACCCTGACTACATATCACACAATTCTTTAAAAAGGAGAAGGAGATTTACTATATATCCATTAAAATGACATAGAAAAAATCGAGAATCAAGATAAGAAGTTTGCAAAGTATGGTTCAAATGAAACAAGACTAAATTTATGTGGTGTTTAGATAAATACAATGTTTTGCTAATTTTTAGTACATTTCAATTGTATTTCAAGGCTTATTCTGGCGCTGCATCATTTTCCACTATTCTTTTAAGTTTTTTACAAGATATGAAGCTATCTTTCCTGAGGATTCTACTATTTCCATTTGAGTTCACATCTTCATCTTCGTTTGTATTAATCATTTTTTTTCTTCCAGGTAACTGAGAAATTCGGTCGATTATATGAATGGAATTTTTACCTAGCTATACTATAATAGAAACTTATTTACCACCTTTATTTAGGTTCCTTATTAATTACTTTGTATATCTATATTTACTAGTTATATACAAATCATAAAAAAGAAGAAATTCAAGACCTCTTAAATCTTGTCTATCAGTTACATGACACTCAACCCCAATTTCCAATAAGTCCTACATTTAAGATTCTTTCATTTTCCAAAGGATTACAAAATATCTTTTCTCTTTCTTAACAATTACCCAAAATTATTCTTACCCATAGTAAGAATCTCGCTTACCACCCAAAGTCTCCAACCCCCCCCCCCCCCCCCCCCCCCAATTTTGCAGATTCTTTTCCTCTTCCAAAGCTTTTGAAATTCAATTTCTCTTTCTTACTAATCATCAAAAATCTCTATTTCTTATTAATAAAATACGGCGAAATCAAAATATTATTAGAATCAAGTTGTAGGGAAGTTTTGAATCTTGTTTTCTTTAATTCTAAAACCTTTGTTGTTGTATGTGACTTGTATATGATACATCAATACCTAAATAATACTCGATACAATACTAATACAATTATAGTACGATTATATTATTTTTAGTGTAGAGTTGAGATTGAAACTTAAAGAACATGAAGATCATAATTATGTCACAATTTTTCAGAAATGTATCGCGATTGTATTATGATTGTATATGTATCATAATTATTGCAGGAATTGTATTACAAATGTATGATAATTGTATATTCATTGTATATTGTGACGAGCAATTGTTCGTTGATGAATTTCACAGTTTGTATCACAAGCATGATAATTGTATATTAATTTATTAGTATTATATCATATTATTTTAGGTGTTAATATACCGGATACAAGTTAAATACAATTATGATACAAGTATGATACATTTATGTTTTAAGCATTGATGTATTTGATATAATACAAATAAAATTATGATACAGTTATCATACAATTATCATAAAATTTTAGAATATTTCTTAATAATATAAAGCTATCGGTAATGGTGGAAAGAGAGAAGATGGAGATGTGGGCATAGATTAAGGGATTTTTTATATAAAAAAGAGAGAGAGAGAGAGAGGGGGAAAAAAAGAAGTGATATAATTGAATCTCTTAATTGCAGGCACTACTAATGGAGTGAGAGTCTTTTAAGAAGCATTATATACAATTTGTAAGAAAAAACTAGATACTTATTAAAAACTTCAAGACATAGAGAACATAGATAAATAAGTTTCTAATATAGTATAGCTAGGTAAAAGTTGTATATAATGAGCCTGATCTTTTATCATTTTCTACTTATAAATGAGGTAGTTACTATGAACCTATAAAATTACATATCAAATGAAGTTCGTCAAGGAAACTATACAAAATCACCATGTACTAATTTACACAAAAAATAAATATAATCACAAATTCATATTGTATGACTATAAAACGCCATAAAATGAATCCGAAAGTCATGGCGAAACACTGAGTATTTGTCACTAGGCCATTCCTATGGACCTAAGAAATTTCAAGTTCGCCAAACCCTTTTTTTTTTAATTACAAAATTAGCATTTACTAATAAATAAATTTGTATTGCATGACCCCGAAATGCCATAAAATAAACCTGAAAGGCATGGCAAAGCAACGGGTATTTATCACTAGACAGTTTATTATGAACCTAAGAAATTTCAGATCAATCGGAGTCTGTCAATATAGTTCTACAAAATTAGCGTGTACTAATACACACAAAAAGGTGGATATAACCACAAGTTCATGTTGCATGACCACAAAATGCAAAAAATAAAACCAAAATCACGAAGGCCATTTTCATGAACTTACGAAATTTCAGACCAATCGGAGCCTGTCAAAAAACTTTTACGAAATCAACATATACTAATATACACGAAAAAATGACATAATCAAAAATCCGTATTGCATAACCACGAAATGTCATAAAATGAGCCTGAAAGTCATGGTGAAGCAATGAGTATATCTGTCACTGGGCCGTTCCTATAGACCTATCAAGTTTCAGGGAGTCCGTCAAATCTTTTTTTACAAAATTAGCATGTACTAATACACAAATTTGTATTGCATGACCCCGAAACGCCATAAAAAAATAAAAGTCATGACGAAGCAATGAGTACTAGTCATTAGGTCATTTTCTATGGACCTAAGAAATTTTAGACCAATCGAAATCCAGCAATAGAGTTCCACAAAATTAGCACGTACTAATATATACTGAAAAGTTGATGTAATCAAACTTTTTTATTGCATGACCGCAAAACGCTATAAAATAAGAGGAGAGTGATGACAAAGGAATGAGGATTTGTCAGTAGGTTATTTCTTATAGACCTAAGGAATTTCAGGCCAATCGGAGTCTATCATAAAATTCAAAAAGTCAGCATGTACTAATACACACGATAAGTAAATATAATCATAAATTCATATTGCATGACCACGAAACACTGTAAAATTACCTGAATGTCATGGCAAAAAGATTAGTATTGGTCACTAGGCTTTTTTCAATGAATCTACGAAATATTAGGTCAACCGGAGTCCGTCAAAAAATAAATACAAAATCAACATGTACTGATACATACGAAAAAGAAAATATAATAAAAACATTTATGTAGATAGACCACGAAACGCTATAAAATGAATTCTAAAGTCATGGCGAAATAATGAGTATTGGTAACTAGGCCATTTCCTATAGACCTATAAAATGTCAGGCCAACCGGAGACCGTAAAAAAATTCTACAAAATCAGCATGTGTTAGGTCAGTTGGCTCGAATTCGTAGTGGTTGTGGAGAGAAATGGGACACTTAGTCTCTTAAGATGGTTTAATAGTTGGAGAAGTCAACCGGAAGTTGATTTATAGATAAATGATCTCGGAATATAGATTTCATGGCTCGGATAGCTTCGTTAGGTGATTTGGGACTTATGAGTGTGTTCGGAATGAGGTTTTGATGTCTGGTGTAGAATTAGGTTTGAATTAGCGAAAGTTGGTTTTTGGCGATTTCCGGTCGGTAGTGGAAAATAGGCTATCAGGGTCGGAATGGAATTCCAAAAGTTGGAGCAGGTTCGTAATGTCATTTTGGATATTTGTGAGAATTTTCAGGTCAATCAGATGTGTTTGGATTGGTTTCGGCATCCTTGGTAAAATTTAGAAATTTCAAAGTTCATAGGCTTGAATACCCTATTGCTGGTTGTAGCATTTGGCTACCACGCGAGCCTTGTAGCGATCAATAGTCCCATCAGACTTTGACTTTCTCTTGTATAACCGCTTGCGAGCCGATACACAAATTTCTAAATCAATTTGATGTGATTGTGGTGATTTTGCGTTGTTTTTGGTGTTTCGAGGGCTCGACTAAGTTTGAGTGAGGTTATGGGACTTGTTGGTATTTTTGGTTGGGGTCCCGAGAGGCTCAGGATGATTTCGGATAGCCACCGGAGGATTTGAAGTTGGAAAATAGCAGCTGATGTTGCTGGTGCTGGTGTGACCGCACCTGCGGATAGGAGACCGCATGTGCAGGCCCGCAGAAGCGGAAAGGACTCCGCAGATGGGGAATTTGGGGCAGCTCGGTGAGGGACCGCACCTGCGGAGTCGCAGGTGCGGAAGTTCGATTTTAATGAATTCTCGCAGGTGCGCACCTGGGACCGCAGGTGCGGGTCTGCAGGTGCGAGATTTAGGTCGCAGGTGCGAGAATCCCTGGGTAGAACCTATATAAGGGGTCCTTAGCAGATTTTGGTCTTCCTTTCACCATTTTCATACGGGTTTGAAGCTTTTGAAGGGTTTTTGAAGACGGAAATCGATAGTTCTTCATGGAGGTAAGGATTTTGGACTTAAAACTCATTTTTATGTGATTAAAGGTCTGATTAGTGGTGAAAATTGGAGAAAATCAGTGCTAAAAATGGGTAATTAAGGCTTGTGATTAAGAGACCTTAAAATGGGAATTTGAAGGGTCATTTGGACTCCGATTTCAGTGTTCTTGGTATGTATAGACTCGTGAGAGAATGAGGATTCTTGTGGTATAAATTTTATCGAATTTTGAGACGTGGGCCCGGGGGTCGGGTTTGGCTAATTTTGGGAATTGTGCCTAATTTTGATAGTTTTCGATTGGGTTTCGTCTCCCTAGTATATTTAGATGTTATTAATCTGATTTTAATAGACTCGGAGCTTTTGGGAGCCGATTCGAGGGGCAAGAGTATCGCGGAGTAGCTTTTCGGGGTGGTTTGAGGTAAGAAATGACTATAAATCTTGTCCTGAGGGTATGAAACTCCGGACTTAGCATCTTTTCACTGTTTTGGAGTGACACACACACTGGATGATGAGTGTATGGAGTGCACTGATTTGGGGAGTTGGACTTGGTCCTAACTATTGAGTTGCGTAATTGCTTTTAAATCACATGATAAATTATATTTCCATACTATTGATATATTTGGGATATAAACCATGTTTGGGGCCTTGTGCCGACCTGTTTAGACCCCTTGGGGCTATTTTCTGATATTCCTCACTATATTGACTATGATTTACACTCAGTCATTTCATGTCATATTGTTTTCGAGACGCAGACTTGTTTACATAATTTATGATATAAAATACTGTTTTGGGTCGAGTACCCCATTTATTTATGGCCCGAGTTGCATTTTGATAGTTTCTAACTGAGTGAGGCCGAGAGCCAATGTTGTGAGGATATGATGGATCGGGCTGCACGCCGCAGCATGTTACACTGTTATGATATGTGAGAGGTCGAGTGCCAGAGTGATTGATGCCATGATTTGGCTTGTTATAGCGCTTGGGATGTAGGAGCCCCTCTGTAGTCTGTACACCCCCAGTGAGCGCAGGTACCTACTGAGTGCGAGTGCCGAGTGACGAGTGATTGGGAGGCATGAGTGACAGAGAGGTTGCCCGAGGGGCTGCTGCTGAGTGATTGTGAGGTATGCTGAGTGAATGATTTTGAGTGATGATTTGCCCGAGGGGCGGTTAATGGTACTTGTTTTTGTCTGAGTAACTATTTATGATTCATTTCATTTTCACAATAAATCTTCTTGGGCATTTTTCTGAAATCATTGGAAGTTACACTTTTTCAAAGGATTTTACTGAAATTGGCTTTTGAAGCGTGTTGATTTAATGTATACACTGTTAGGAATAAAGACCATACTTGTTGTGAATCGATGATTTGATCATATGTGTTTCTTACTGCTCATACCTGATTTATTCTCATTACTACTGAGTTGGCGTACTCACATTACTCCCTGCACCCCTGTGTGCAGATTCAGGTGCTGGTGTCGAGTGCTAGTTTTATTACTACGTGTGGAGCCGGAGTTGGGACATCGAGGTAGCTGTACAACTTTCACAGCATCTCTGTATTCCCCTTCTTGTTTTGTAATTAGTTCCTTGTTCCGAGACTTGATGTATTATAACAGTAGAATTTTTGGTACCATTCTTAGATGCTCATGACATGTTGACTCCGGGTCTAGGGGATAGTTGTTAGACTGTTTATCTCGTTTGGTTTGTTTAGAAATTCGGAAATTTATAAATACTTATGATATGTTGGAAATGATATGGAAATTTGAAAATAATATGTAAATATGTGATTGTTGGCTAGCCTAGTCCCACGATAGGCGTCATCACGGTCAATCTAGGATTTGGGGTCGTGACAAGTTGGTATCAGAGCACTAGGTTACATAGGACTCAACGGTCATGAGCAAGTTTAGTAAAGTCTTGCGGATCGGTACAGAGACGTCTGTACTTATCTTCGAGAGGCTGCAAAACCCTTCGGAAAAATCTCACATTCTTGAATTCTTGTCGTGCGTATGCACTTATTCAACCAAAAACGTCACTCTTGAAATTCCTTTCATGTATTCAAATGCGCACGTGAGTGCTCGATATAAGTTGTGCATCGACGGCTTGTGATTTTCATGGGTGAGAGGTGATTTTTAGCAGATTGATAATGGGCCAGTCTGGAGAACTTGAGGCCGGATTTTGTCTCTGGCTGGAGTGTTGGGATTTTTGTTTGTGTGAGCACGTGCATTTGGGGACTTATATGTCCGTTTGTGTCCTTATTGATGGGACTTTGTGACTAGATGACTACATGGTGACTGTTATTTTATGGTTAGATGTGTTCAGGTTGTTTGATTGTGACAAAATGAATTGGCGGGAGATGTAGCAAGAACCATTGAGTATTTGACTTCTGTCTTGAGTTAGAATATGGCCTCGAGTTGTGAGTATATTGAAGGACCTCTCGTGTAGTTTAGTTGTGGAGTGAAGTGGATTTTCCTGTTGTGTTCTGAGTTCTTGGTGATGTATTTTGAGCTGACCAATGCCCCTGTAGCATTCATATATTTGATTAACGGTGTATTCAGTTCTGTTATAACTCCTTTGTTATTGTATTCATTGATGGCATCTTGGCGTACTCGCGTAGCCAGGGGTAGCATACTTAGTATCCGAGGATGGCATTATAAGGGTTCAGGGAGGAAAAGCTCTATACGAAGTTCTCCAAGTATGAATTTTGGCTCAGTTCAGTAACATTCTTGGGACCCGTGGTGTCCAGCAAGGGTATTAGTGTGGTCAGACGAGTGTGGGTAGAGCTTCCAGAAGCTCAATATTTATTTGACCACATCTCTAGTGCTAGTTCTGCCACCAGCTTCAGGTTCTTATACCGCTTATTGTGATGTCTCGAGGGTAGGCATTGGTTTTGTTCTAATGTAGGAAGGTAAAGTGACTGCGTAATAGCTATGATCTTCGGAAGTGTATAGAGAGATATCAGTTTGAGGCTAAGCAGGTAGGAGTATCCCTGCGGCTTAACCTGGGGTGTGTGATCCTTATGTTGTTATGTAGTAAGTTCTTTTCAACCAGTAAATGATATATGTTGTAATTTGAGCTTAGGTCGCTTGTGAAAGTTGGCATGACTATTACAACGGTGGATGCGAGATTTGCAGATGATTTGAGATACTAGACGGTTTGTGTCATATGAGCTTATGAAGGATTTAGTGAATGTCATTGCAGTATGGTGGCAGTGATATCGTATGGGCATTGTGAGTATTGTTTGCCTTGATCTTTGTCTTTGAGCCAAGTGGGGGAGTCTGTTAATGGCAAGTTGATTGCACGATTATGTGTTGTAGTGGTTTAGGTTTGAGGTATATTGGTGACCCAGTTATGACCTGGAGAGGTGGAGTCTGGGAATGACTCGAGTAATGGAAATTCTTCGATACAGGTTGTAATGTACTCTACGGGTATATGGACTTTATTGAATGATTGAGTTGTAATTATAAAAAGTGTAGTGTGTGTAGCGTATGAGTTGCTTGTTGCTTCAAAGGTGTGGATTACTTTCCTAGTATGTGGTTTGCAAACGGGGTCAATTCGTTCTGTCTGCTTGGTCAGTGTAATTGAAATTACATAGAGTGAATGACTCTTGAGAGTGGTTCTGACGGATTCAAGGTTATATGTAGCAATTGGAAATCTTCGAGATGTGTAATTGGCTAGAAACTGAGATTAACGTTGGAGGGTATAAAACATTATCATAGATTCTTCATATCAGTATCAGGAAGGTGAAAGTAATGGCTTTAGATTTGCAGGAACTCTTTTAGGGTAAGTATTTTGCATGTGGTGATGTTGGGGATATTTGAGGGAGTATTCGGCGACTTATGAGCCTTAGACGGTATGGTTTTATTCTTGGTTCTCGTGTAGTGAGCCCGGGGTAAGATTTACGTCATTAGTTCAAGAAGAAGTATCAATTTGAAGGCCAGTCAGAAGAAACTTGGATAAATAGAACAATTGGTAGTAGGTCAGATCGACATGATAAAGGATATTATTAGTTCCTTGAGTATGAAGTAACGAGTTTTTACAGGTGTTTCTTGGCAATGTTTTTGGGTATTGGTGACATGCGTAGCTTGGTTGAGTTAGAGGGATTCAGTCCTGACGGTTTGGTGTGGTACAAATAGTATTCAGATAGTTCCTGATGGTTTCTACCACGGTTAGAGATGTGTATTTTCTGCTAGCGTGGGGAGCATGTGACATATAGTGATTTTGCTTCTAAATGGGATCAAATGTAAAGTTCTTGGCTAATTGGGTGCGTAGTTGTTTGTCGCTCGGAAGGGATCATACAGTTCTTATACTTATCATATGATGGCGTGGTGTATGAGTTATGTGGTGTAGAGTTGAGAATTGCATATGTGAGATTCTTAGACATCATCGACAATTTCATATGATTAGGTAGATGATATCACCTATTGGGCGGCTTGATGAGGGTATACATTTCTGAAACGGCAATGTGTTTGAGTTAAGGGTACTTCATTGGTATTTCGGTGCTCTTTTGTTGGATCGACTGCTGATATTCAAGTTTTCTTGGTGGCACAGGAGAATTAGAGGAGTATCCCTCGTGAAATGATTGAGTATTAGAGGTGTGTTACATATTCGAGCAGTAGAGTTGGGGTCAGATATGATGGTTTGTGCGCCTTATGGATTTCGAGACCGGGAGTTCTCATGAACATGTTATTTTGTTGTTGTGGACTGTGAAGATGCGAGCAAAGCTAGTCAGATGTTAGTATGTGCCGTGATTCAGTCATTGTCAACTTTCAGAGAGTTATCTATCTGTTGTAGGTGACCAGAGTGATTTAGGGTTATTGGTAGGCCTAGTATGGGTGTGTGTTCTACACCGGGTCGGAATTGTTGACTCCGAATTTGCTATTGTGGAGAGATGTACCATTTGACTGTCATTGAATTTATTCGTGTTCTGGAGTGATCTATGAGTTACTCTTCGGTGTTGCGATGAGTTGTGATTGTTGGTTATATGCACATATGGTGCGGTTCTAATTGGACTTTATATCTGGATTTGAGTAAGGTAAGTAATTGGGTATTGCGGGATTGAGATGTATTAGTTATATTCTTTCGGGTTTGTGTGGCATGGTATTGTCCGATTTTTCGTGGTTATGGCAATGCACTGGGAGTACTTGATGTCGAATTGCGCATGGTTATCGATTTTGAGCGAGGTGGATTGAGGTATTTCATGTGGACCAGCATTTGGATGGGATCGCGCATTGTAGCGGAGTTATGTAGAGGTATGATCCTTAGTGTCAGAGTCGCGTGTCTTGATTTTACGATGTGTTCCAGGTTCTTAGCATGGTGTTGAGATGGTACTTGTTAATGGAAGGATAGTCCTCTCGTGTGAATCTTCCTTTTTATGATTTGAGCTCGTGGGATGTTGCCATTGAGTGCACGAGTTGCACAGGTTATGGCTTTGAATTGTATTGATGTGTCATGTCATCGGAGTGGTCGCGTTGGATGAGAAGAGGTCGTTGGACCTAGGATGAATACTTTCAGAATTGACTACAACATAGTTGGGAGGATAATGTCGGGAGTCGGCTTAGAAATCTGCTATAATTCTTGTCTGGGAAGGGGGAGCTTCATGTCTGACTGATCGGACGAATGGTTGCTAGTTTCTATGTGTTTCTTTCATCATCGGCAGTATATGAAAGTGTTAGAGCGAGGCATTGCTTGATAAAAGGTTATGTACCGGTATTGGGTTGTTTTGAGCAGCTATTGTGATTAGGAGTTATCGCTATGAGTGCTTGAGTCATGCGATATATTATGTGATTACATCTTGGGTTACGAATATGGCTTGATACAGCGTGTTCAGACTATTCAGTTTATAGTTGTGGAATTTTGATCTTCTAAATTATTTCAGAAGTGGAAATTTGGTTTTAAGGTTTATGGGTCAGAATGGATTTTGAATTTTCAACTATGTTATGATATTGGACCTATATGAGATAGGGTGACGTGGGATCACCCCCGGGTATGTGAATGGTAAGTTACCCGACAATTTTGGTGGTTTTTGGAACAACTCTGGGCACGTTCGAGGACGAACTTATGTTTAAGTGGGGGAGAATGTAACGACCCGATCGGTCATTCCGATATTTTAACCCCGCTTTCCCCATTTCTGCTTCGTTTTGTGTTGTTTAGCTTAATTATGTTGTGTTGGGTCGGTTAGCTCGAGTTGGGAGTGGTTGTGGAGAGAAATGAGACACTTAGTCTCTTAAGATGGTTTAATAGTTGGAGAAGTCAACCGAAAGTTGACATATAGGTAAATGATCTCGGAATGTAGATTTTATGGCTCGGATGGCTTCGTTAGGTGATTTGGGACTTAGATTGAATTTGATGTGATTTTGGTGTTTTTGCGTTGTTTTCGGTGTTTCGAGAGCTCGACTAAGTTTTAATGAGGTTATGGGACTTGTTGGTATTTTTAGTTGAGGTCCCGAGAGGCTCGGGATGATTTCGGATAGCCATCGGAGGATTTCAAGTTGGAAAATAGCACTTGATGGTGCTGGTGTGACCGCACATGCGGATAAGGGACCGCATGTGCGGGCCCCAGATGCGGAATTTGGGGCAACTCAGTGAATTCTACACCGGACATGGACTCCGCAGGTTCGTAGGGGATCGCACGTGGGACCGCACCTGCGGAGTCGCAGGTGCGAAAGTTCGATTTTAATGAATTCTCGCAGGTGCGCACTGGGTCCGCAGGTGCGGGTCCGCATGTGCGAGATTTAGGCCACAGGTGCGAGAATCCCTGGGTAGAACCTATATAAGGGGTCCTTAGCGAATTTTGGTCTTCCTTTCACCATTTTCATACGGGGTTGAAGCTTTTGAAGGGTTTTTGAAGAGGGAAATCGATAGTTCTTCATGGAGGTAAGGATTTTGGACTTAAAACTCGTTTATATGTGATTAAAGGTCTGATTAGTGGTGAAAATTGGAGAAAATCAGTGCTAAAAATGGGTAATTAAGGCTTGTGATTAAGAGACCTTAAAATGGGAATTTGAAGGGTCATTTGGACTCCGATTTCAGTGTTCTTGGTATGTATAGACTCGTGAGAGAATGAGGATTCTTGTGGTATAAATTTTATCGAATTTTGAGATGTGGGCCCGGGGGTCGGGTTTGGCTAATTTTGGGAATTGTGCCTAATTTTGATAGTTTTCGATTGGGTTTCGTCTCCCTAGTATATTTAGATGTTATTAATCTGATTTTAATAGACTCGGAGCTTTTGGGAGCCGATTCGAGGGGCAAGAGTATCGCAGAGTAGCTTTTCGGGGTGGTTTGAGGTAAGAAATGACTATAAATCTTGTCCTGAGGGTATGAAACTCCGGACTTAGCATCTTTTCACTGTTTTGGAGTGACACACACACTGGATGATGAGTGTATGGAGTGCACTGATTTGGGGAGTTGGACTTGGTCCTTTCCGTGGCAACTATTGAGTTGCGTAATTGCTTTTAAATCACATGATAAACCGCATTTCCATACTATTGATATATTTGGGTTGTAAGCCATGTTTGGGGCCTTATGCCGACCTCTTTAGACCCCTTGGGGCTATTTTCTGATATTCCTCACTATATTGATTATGATTTACACTCAGTCATTTCATGTCAAATTATTTTCGAGACTCAAACTTGTTTACATAATTTGTGATATAAAATACTATTTTGGGTCGAGTACCCCGTTTATTTATGGCCCGAGTGGCATTTTGGGAGTTTCTAACTGAGTGAGGCCGAGAGCCAATGTTGTGAGGATATGATAGATCGGGCTGCACGCCGCAACATGTTACACTGTTATGATATGTGAGAGGCCGAGTGTCAGAATGATTGATACATTATTTGGCTTGTTATAGCGCTTGGGCTGTAGGAGCCCCTCCGGAGTCTGTACACCCCCAGTGAGCACAGGTATCTATTGAGTGCGAGTGCCGAGTGACGAGTGATTAGGAGGCATGAGTGACAGTGAGGTTGCCCGGAGGGCTGATGCTGAGTGATTGTGAGGTATGCTGAGTGAATGATTCTGAGTGATGATTTGCCCGAGGGGCGGTTTATGATACTTGTTTTTGTCTGAGTAACTATTTATGATTCATTTCATTTTACACTAAATCTTCTCTGGCATTTTTTCTGAAATCATTGGAAGTTACACTTTTTCAAAGGATTTTACTGAAATTGTCTTTTGAAGCGTGTTGATTTAATGTATACACTGTTGGGAATAAAGACCGTGCTTGTTGTGAATCGATGATTTGATCCTATGTGTTTATTACTGCTCATACCTGATTTATTCTCATTACTACTGAGTTGGCGTACTCACATTACTCCCTGCACCCCTGTGTGCAGATTCAGGTGCTGGTGTCGAGTGCTAGTTTTCTTACTACGCGTGGAGCCGGAGTTAGGACATCGAGGTAGCTGTACAACTTTCACAGCATCTCCGTTTTCCCCTTCTTGTTTTGTAATTAGTTCCTTGTTCCGAGACTTGATGTATTATTACAGTAGAATTTGTGGTACCATTCTTAGATGCTCATGACATGTTGACACCGGGTCTTGGGGATAGTTGTTAGACTGTTTATCTCGTTTGGTTTGTTTAGAAATTCGAAAATTTATAAATACTTATGATATGTTGGAAATGATTTGGAAATTTTAAAATAATATGTAAATATGTGATTGTTGGCTAGCCTAGTCCCACGATAGGCGTCATCACGGTCGGTCTAGGATTTGGGGTCGTGACAATTGCATGGCTATAAAACGACATTAAATAAACCCGAAGTCATGGCAAAGTAATGTGTTTTGGTCACTAGGTTGTTTCCTATGGACCTACGAAATTTCAAGATTGGAGTCCGTGATTTTTTTTTTTTACAAAATTATCATGTATCAAAACACACGAAAAGAAGATACAATCATAAACTCATGTTGCATGACTACAAAATGCCATTAAATAAACACAAAAAATGGTCATGCCGAAGCAATAATTGTTATTTATTAAGTCGTTTCTAATGGACCCACAAATTTTAGACGATCCGTCGCCCGTCACGATTCATGAAAATGGCAAGGAAATCAGCACATAAAAAACTTGAAATGATCCTGAATTTCTGTTTTATGGCTTTAAAACGCAAAAAACAAGGAATAATCACGTCGAACAATGACTATCGTTCATTAGATCGTATCTGAGGAGCCCATAAAACTTTTTAGGCAATTCAGAAGCATACAAATAATTGGAAATCGTCCCGAATTCCAGTTTTATGGTCCTAAAATGCCAAAAATTGAGAAACGATCATGATGAAGCAATAATTATTGGTTTATAATGGGAAACAAAATTATAGGTGAATCGGAGCCCGTCGCCCGAATTCATGAAGATGGAGTAGACTAATGCACACGAAAAAAAGGAAATCTTGTCGAATTCCTATTTAGTAGCCCTAAAATCAAAAAATGAGGAACGGTCATGGTGAAACAATGATTACTGTTAATTAGGTGGTTTCTGAAGGGCCCATAAAATTATAGGAGAATCGGAGCTCGTCACCTGAATTCATGAAGATGGCGTGGATATTAGCACACGAAAAATTAGAAATCGTCTAGAATTCCTATTTTATGACCCTAAAACGGCAAAAAATGAGGAACAACCATGTTGAAAACGTTGACTATCGTTCATTAGGTCGTTTCTAATGTCCTATAAAATTTAGGTGAATCAGAGTCCGTCGCCCGAATTCATGAAGATGGTGTGGACATTAACACACGAAAAAATAAAAATAATCTTGAATTCTTGTTTTATGGCCTTAAAGGCTAAAAAAATAGGAACTGTCATTACAAATCAATGACTATTTTTCATTATGTGGTTTCTAATAGTTCCAGAAAATCTTTGTCCATACAAAGCCCATTTCCCGAATTCATGAAGATGATATGGACATTAACACACAAAAAATTGAAAATCGTCCTGAATTCTGATTTTGTGACCTAAAATTCCAAAATTGAGGAACAATCAAAGCGAAGCAATTACTATTATTTATTAGGTCGCTTCTGATGGGACACAAAATTTTAGGCAATTCGAAGCCAGTGGACTAAATTCATGAACATAACATGGACATTAGCACACGAAAAATTAGAATTCATCCTGAATTAATTTTATTATTTTATGGCCCTAAGAAAATTTTTAAAAATAGGAACAACCATGACTATGTTCATTAGGTTGATTCTGATAGGCCCACAAAATGTTAAGCGATTTGGAGTCTGTCGCTGGAATTCATGAAGATGGCGTGGATATTAGCACACGAAAAATTAGAAATCGACTTGAATTCATGTTTTATGGCCCTAAAACATAAAAAAATGAGGAACGATCATGGCGAGCGATGATTATTGCTCATTGGATCATTTCTGATGGGCCTACAAAATTTTAGGCGATTCACAGCCCGTCCCTGAATTCATGAATATGGCGTGGATATTGGCGTATGAAAAATTGGAAATCGTTCTCAATTCCTGTTTCGTCGCCCTGAAATGCGAAAAAATGAGGACAAGTTCATTAAGTCGTTTCTAATGGGCTGACAATTTTTTTTGCAATTTGGAGCCCTTCGTTCGAATTCATAAAATGTCGTGGACATTAGCACATGAAAAATTAAAAATTATCATGAATTCCTATTTTATGGCACTAAAATATCAAAAAATAAGGAAGGGCCATGACGAAGCAACGATTATTGTTCATTAAGTGATTTTTGACGGGCCCACAAAATTATAGACGAACCAGAGCTCGTCGTCCTAATTCATGAAGATGACGTGGGCATTGACACACGAAAACTAAAAATCTTGAATTCCTATTTTGTGGCCCTAAAACACAAGGAACCGTCATGGCGAAATAATAAGTATTGTTCATTAGGTCATTTCTAATGGGCCGAAAAAATCTTATAGGCGATTCAGAGATAGTCACATGTATTCATGAAGATGGAATGAACATTACACACGAAAAAAATTAAAAAATATCTCCTATTTTATGGCTCTAAAACGCCAAAAATTGAGGAACAGTCATGTCGAAATAATGACTATTATTCATTAGGCCATTTTTTATGGGCCAAAAAACTTTTAGGCGATTCGGATCACGTAGCCTGAATTCATGAAGATGGCGTGGACATTAGCTATTATGGAGGAACCGCTTCCCTCACTCAATTCAATACAAAAATTTTTAATCGTCCTGTTTTATTGCCTTAAAATGCCAAAAAATGAGGAACGATTATGGTGAAGCAATGACTAATGTTCATTAGGTCATTTCTAATGGGCCCACAAAATGTTAGGCGATTCGAAGCACGTCGCCTAAATTCACGAAGATGGCATGGAAATCATCCTAAATTTCTATTTTATAGCCCTAAAACGCCAAAAATGAGGAATGATCATGACAAAGCAATGACAATTATTCATTCGATAGTTTTTTATGGTCCCACAAAATTTAAGACGATTCGGAGTCCGTCGCGCGAATTCATAAAAATGGCGGGTACATTAGCACATGAAAAATTAAAAATTGTCCACAATTCTTGTTTTATGGCCCTAAATGCCAAAAAATGAGAAGCGGTGATGGTAAAGCAATGACTGTTGTTCAGTAGGTCATTTCTGATGGGTCCACAAAATATTAGTCAATTCTAAGCCCGTCGCCCGTATTATAAAGATGGTGTGGATATTAGTACATAAAGATTTAAAATTATCCGAATTCCTGTTTTATGGCCATAAAATACTAAAAATAAGGAAAGGTCATGACGAAAAAATGAATATTATTCATTAGGACATTTCGAATGGGACCATAAACTTTTAGGTGATTCAAAGCTAGTCGCTCGAATTTTTATGAAGATGATGTAGACATCAGCACACAAAAATTTAAAATCATCCTGAAATTCCCTTTTTATGGTCCTAAAACTGTAACCACCCAACAGGTCGTCTTGTGTTTGAGCCTCATATCCCGTTTGATGTTTGACACACGTGTATTTGTGATTTTATGACTTGCGGGGTTAGTTAGTTTCGTTCTAGAAAGGTTTTAGGTTGGTTTAGAAGCCTAAGTTGAAAATATTACCCAAAGTTTGACTTTTGTGAAACGAATCTGTAATGGTGTTTTGATGGATCTGATAAGTTCGTATCGTAATTTTAGACTTGAGCACATGCTCGGAATTAAATTCGGAGGTCCCTATGTTGATTTAACTTGTTTTGCCGAAAGTTGTCAATTTGATGTTTTAGAAGTTTTCCCAAGTTTGATTGTAGGCTGACTTTTTGGATATCGGGTTCGGTATTTGATTTTGAAACTTATAATACGTCCATTTTTCAATTTGAAATATGTATGCAAAACTTGGTGTCATTTGGAGTTGGTTTGATAGGATTTAGACGCTTGGTTGAAATTCTAGATGTTCTTGAGGTTTCCTTAGAAATTCATGTATTTTGATGTCTGATTCATTATTCTAGATGTTATTTCAGCGTCCAGATCAAGCGAGCGACTTCGTATGATATTTTTGAACTTGTATGAATATTTGGTTGGAGCCCCGAGGCCTCAGATGAATTTCAGACGTGTTTCAGAATAGTTTTGAACTTAATCAAGTTGTTGGTGTCTCCGACGCCGCAATTGTGATCATAGAAGAGGGGCCTCAGTTAACGCATTTGCGATGCCTTGATCGCATTTGCGAACATATACTAGAATGGGTAGTATCGCATTTGCGATAATTTTGTAGCATTTGCGACGGGGATAGGCTTCGCAAATGCGAAGCTAATGTCGTATTTGCGACTTCCCCCTTAGGTTGTCAGTAGCTGCAATTGCGAGAATTTCTTGGAATTGCGAGGGATCGCAATTGAGGACCCAATGCTGCAATTATGACATCTGCAACTAAACACAAGGTTGAAAAGTCGGGATTTCATCTCATTTCTCACATTTTACAACCATAAACTCGGTAAGAGGCGATTTGGAGAGGAAATTTTCACCTATAATCATTGGATAAGTAGTTTTAATTAATTTTTAACTATATTTCATGATTATATATTGGATTTAACATCAAATTTATAAGAATCAAAGAGAAATTTTGGGACTTTCTGTCTAAGTTTGGAAAAAAAATATATATTTGGGTTTTGAGAGTCAAATTGGACACAAATTTGAAAACAAAACACATATATAGACTCGTGAGGTTATGGATAGTCGGAATCTACCCTTGGACCCGGGTTTTAACCGGGCGGTCCCGGCATTGATTTTTGAGAAATTGTGTAAAGATCATAACTTTATCTATCATAATTGGTTCTCTTGCATTGTTTGATGTTATTAAGCCGTTTTGGTTAGATTTAGGCAGTGTGGAGGCGGAATTTAAGGGGAAGGGTATTTTTGAGTGTTGATTTGGCATAATTGAGATAAGTATCTTGCCTAACTTTGTGTGGGGGAACTACCCCTTAGAATTTGGGTTGATTGTGTTAATTGAATAATGTGGAAAGACGTGTACACAAGGAGATGAGTGTGTACACAAGCTTATATGTGGTATTTTCACTAGTTCAGTCTCTTATACTTTTCCATGATTTTAATTGAAATTGACGTAACATGTTATATCTTCCCTTGTTAAATTTATCCTCACATACTCTATTTGACGTTGTTAGCACATGTTCAATCTTTTATTATTAAGTTTACTCTTATATGCTTTGGTTGAAGTTGTTACCTCTTTTTCTGTCTTGTTACCTCTTTTAATGTTGAATTATTTTTATTTGAAGTTGTTATTATATTATGTTTTTTCGTGTTATTATATTCTTATGCATTTAAGCGTAGTTGCTAATTCGTACTAACTTATTCATCGTTAAGCTTATGTTATACACTTGAATTGGAAGTTGTCATTTCGTGGGAATACCTTCATTTTGAGTTATTAAAGTTGAAGTTGTGAAAGTTATTAACTCATTGAGGTTGAAGTTGTTGATTACTAAGATACATTTCCTTGTTGAGTATTTCCCATTCATTTTGATATTATTGAGATCCTTGTTCACATTGTGGTTGAGCCGTGAACTATAAGTTCTGGTAACATTGGTAATGTTGATTTTGGAAAGTGTTATGACATATGAACACGTGAGGTGAGAGTTCATTATTGTGTTGTGATATTGATATGCATGCAGTGGTATAAGAAAAGGAGTTGATACGCATGCGACAATAAGGTGTGATTCATACGCGTGTTGCTAGTAAGGGAATTACTTGAAGCCACACGCTGAAATAAGGGGGCTAAAACACGTGTAACTATTTCAAGAAAATATTTTTAAAATAAATGCAAGGCTCGCGTGACGATATAATAAAGATTGTGTCTATGATTTGTGAAATGTGAACGAAAATGAGGTATGGTGCCTCGGATGTGATTCTTGTTGGACATTCCATGTTGAAAGAGCTTGTTGATAAAACAGTTATTGTCATTCCTTCATTTATCTTGCATTTTACGGTGTTCGATTTCTTGTTGTTCTCATCATGTGCGCTTACTTGTTGTCCTTATCACGCGTCTGATCATTTGTTGTTCCTATCACATGTTCACTCTTTGTTGCTTCTACACATTTTTGTGCAAATCCAGATACATATGTTTGCGTCACATTCCAACGATTTGTCGCCTATTTCCGAAGGCTTCAAGCTACACCCGCCCGACATTTGCAAGCCTCGAAGTCACCTTCTGCTTTTAATTGTATTACTGTTAATTCGTCCAAAACAGTATTGTATTCGAGATTATTAGTATACTCTTTGTAGAGCTTATGACTTGGTTCCACCAGGTTTTGGGAGTTATTGATAGTTGGAGTATTTGGTTTTATTATGTTAGACGACCAATTTTAGTTGATATTTAAATTGTTAGTTTTGCTAAATCTTGATGTATGTTAGCTTACCTAATCTTAGAGGTTAGGTGTCGTCACGACAACCTAAGGTAGGGATTTGGGGTCGTGACAAAAAAGAAAAAAACGAGGAATATTTATGACTAAGCAATGATTATTATTCATTAGGTCGTTTATGACGGGACCGTAAAATTTTAGGTCATTCGAAACCCGTTGCCCGAATTCATGAAGATGACGTGGACATAACATGCGAAAAATTGAAAATCGTCCTAAATTCATGTGTTGTGTCCCTAAAACGCCAAAAATGTGGAACGATCATGGCGAAACAATGACTATTGTTCATGAAGTCGTTTCTTATTTCTTATTGGCCCATAGAATTTAAGGCTATTTGAAACTCGTCACGCGAATTCATGAAGAAGATGTGGACATTAGCACATAAAAAATTGAAATTTGTACTTAAATTCCTATTTTATAGATGTAATGCGCCAAAAGCGAAGAACGATCATGATGGTGAAACGATGATTATTTTTATTAGGTCATTTATAACGGGCCCACAAAATTTTAGGCGATCAGAGCCCATCGGTCGAATTTACGAAGATGGGTGTACATTAGCACAAGAAAAAGTGAAAATTGTCTTCAATTTCCGTTTTATGGCCTTAAAATGTAAAAAGACGAGGAACAATCATGGAAAAGCTATAACTATTGTTCATTAGGATATTTCTGATGGACCCACAAAATTTTAGGTGATTTAGAGTCCGTTGCCCGAATTCATGAAAATGACGTGGACATTACCCCTAAAATAAAATAGAAATCGTCCTGAATTCCTCTTTTATGCTCCTAAAATTCCAAAAAATTAGGAACACTCGTGGCGAGACAATTACTATTGTTCAACCAAAGGTCTAGCATTCCCTCACGCTTGGCGCCAATGAGGTTTTTATTTGAAAGAAAAAAGAAGACTATGCCTTCACCTTTAGGTTGTTTCTAATGGGCCTACAAAACTTTAGGCGATTCAGAGCTTGTCGTCCGAATTCTGAAGATGGCGTGGACATTACCGCGCAAATAATTAAAAATTGTCTTAAATTCCTATTTTATGGCTCTAAAATGTCGTAAAGCGAGGAAGGATCATGGCGAATCTATGACTAACGTTCATTTGGTCGTTTATGATAGGCCAACAAAAATTCGGAGCCCGTAGCCTGAATTCATAAAGATGGTATGGCCAAATGCACATGAACAAATTGAAATCGTCCTAAATTTCTGTTTTATGCCCCTAAAATGGGAAAACTTAATATCCAAATTGGATTCGAAACTTCCTATTTGTGAAAAGAAAATGGCGCAAAAGCAAATATGGTCTGGTATTCCGAGGAACACTTATGGCAAAACAATGACTATTGTTCATTAGATTGATTATGATGGGCCCACAAATTTTTAGATGATTTGGAGCTCATTGCCCTAATTCATGAAGATGGCGTGAAACTAGCACACGAAAAATTGGAGATTATTCTGAACTCCTCTTTTATGCCCCTAAAATACCAAAATCGAGAAAAACTCAGTGATTTAGGCGATTTCAAAGCCCTTCACCAAAATTGAAGAAGATGGTGTGGAGCTAGCACAAGAAAAACTGAAAATTGTCATGAATTATTCTTTTATAGCCCTAAAACGCTAAAATCAAGAAACACTCAAGGCGAAGTCGATGGGCCCAAAAAAAATTATGCGAGTCAGAACCCGTCTTCTGAATTTATGAAGATGGCGTTAGCACTATCACACGAAAAATTGAAAATAGTCTAGAATTCCTGTTTTATGATTCTAAAACGCAAAAAAGCGAGAAACAGACATGGTAAAATAATGACTATTGTTCATTAGGTCATTTCCGATGGAGCTACAAAACTTGCGATTTGGAGCCCCGGGAAAATTTGAAATTATTCCGAATTCATGTTTTATGACCCATAGTGGTAGTCCATCACGTTCATAAAAAATTGCCTGTTGGACGGATAATATACGACAATAATTTGGACAAAATTGTATTGGACCGCACATAAAAATGAGATGCAAAATCTGCAATAAATGCCCATGAATAATCCTAATATGTACTGGTTATGGGTAGGTTAAAGAGGATCTCTGAAGCTGACTTTCAAAATCTGAAAAATCACTGAAGCACCACTTATACCAATGAGACTTCCCTTGAGGCACACAGACCGAGGTGAACCTGCTCTTACTATAGCAAAAGAAAAGCTTAGAACAGGAAACTGGAGCTAGAATAAAGCATTCTACTCCCTCCGGTCCAAAATAAGTGATTTTCTAGCTTTTTTCTTGTGGTCTAAAATAAATAATTTTTTCAAATTTTAAAAATAAATAAATTAATTTTTTTCCTATATTGTCCTTGGAGTAAATAGTGTTGGAGTATGTGTTAGGAGTATTTATGTGAGATAGTAAAAATTAATATGGTCAATTTCATTGCTAATTAATGCTAAATGGTGAATTTATTAATCTGCACGAAAACAAACAAAAAATTATTCCCTCCGTTTCATATTAAATGAGGTACTTTCCTTTTTAGTCTGTTCCAAAATAAATGACACATTTCTAAATTTAAAAATAGTTCAACTTTAAACTCCTCGTTAAGACACATTCACCATCGTAGAGTACAAAGCAAAACACAAATAAAAATAGATAAAGCTACGATGTGAACCCAAATCCATATACACATCTCATCGTTTACTTGTGAAATGTAAGAGATTCTGACTAATTGCAAGCAGGGTTTCCTCGCAAAAAGAAAAAAAAACAGTAGATAGTTGATCTATTTATACTATATTAAAAGCACGAAGACCCTAAACGAAATGACGTTCGTATTTTCTATCCTTTAATAATAGAGTTTACACCAGACAAAATAGTTATTTAGTTATTTTTCTAATATTTTAAACTTTGAAATAGAATAAAATTTTGATTATAATATCTTTCCTTATTTAAACTAAAGTCTTATATTTAGGACTTTTAAATCGATTAGTATTTTAAAATCAATAAATCATTTCCTTAATTATGTAACATAAATCTATATTATATTAAAAGCACGAAGACACTTAACGAAATATCGTTCGTATTTTTTACCTTTAAAAAGAAATTTTATATTGGACAAAATAGTAATTAAGTTATTTTTCGAATATGTAAAATAATTGTTCAATAATTTTCTATAATTTCCTAATATTTAGGAATAGTTATTCAATTATTTAATGTTTAGGAGTTAGAAATTGACTAAAACTTTACTTTTCATACGTTTCCTTATTTAATTTACTATGTAAGGACATTAAAATCAACTAATAAATTTTGCTTTATATAAACCAAACAATTCGTTTATAATATTTTTTTTACATAGACATACAACTTAAGAAGGTAAATATCTTATGAATTTGATAAAGAATTTCAAAGTTCCATTCATATACACATATTTTCCAAGTTAAATATTTGAACTATTATATACACGTCAAGTTGTATAATGTTGAGTCCAAATCAAAGTCTAACATGTAAACTATTACATGTATTTTTAACACAAGTTAAAAGTTAGTGGCCTCCGACCAAATCATCGTATTTATGCATTCGTTATTAGGTATTCAGGTTTGTAACGTTCATTTTTTTAATTTATTTATCGTTATTTGTTTTGTATCTTTCGTTCTCTTTGTTATGATATAAAAGTTATTTTTTCGTTTATGTGAAACTCTTGTGTATATTTCATATAAAACCTTTGTCTTATGAAGACGTATTGAGTATAGAATCGAATTGCTTGTTGATTTTCTATTAATTATTTCTATTAAATTAATCAATGTTTATATGTTTTCGGGTTATTTGGAGCACTAACTTATGAAGATGGTATATCTTCTTTCTTTTTTCTTCTAATATATACGAATTGGTTTTTTGTATTTCTTTATATTTGTATTGACTATGGAATATTCTAATTCTACGTATCCTGTTTATATTTTATATGTAATCTGAGGAAAGTTTCAAAAGACACGCCCAATTGTTAAGTTTTCTTCCCGAATTTTCTATTTCGGGCTAAATTGCTAAGAAAACCGTGATTGACTACAAAATCTTCAATAAACTTGAAGATTCTCTTAGTAATGCAATTTTATTCATCTCAATTTTTATGTTATAAATGAAATTCATATCAAAACAGTATAATGTGTCACATCCCATGTTTATCGTGGCAATCGTTTCATTTGAAACTTGATCATATTTAGTTTTGGGTAAAATAAACGAAGTTTTATTTTGGGTGAAATAGACGAAGGCCATTAGCTAAATATCGTTTACCTTTTTTACTCTTTAAGAAATTACTTTCACATTCTACAAAATAATCATTTAATAATTTCCAAATATTTAGGATTCGAAACCGATTAAAATTTAATTATTATATTTTTTGTCCATAATTAAACTATAAGGATCTAAAACTTAGTATATTTTGCACTTCAAAGTCAATTAAGATTTTACAATTCAAAATAAGGTATGTTAACCCATAGGGAACATTAGTTAGTACAAGTTACGTTTTTTTTTCTTTCTCTTTTTATGTTCCTTTTAATTTATTCTATAACTATATACATTTAATTCCCCTTCTACTATATGGACAAAATAAAATATTTTATTGGAAGAAATAAGAATTTTGGCATTCTAGAAGATGATTTAATACAGTATTTATTTTTAAGATATACCTTTTGAAAATAAATGTGCCAAAGATTATTCATAATGTCGCGTATTTCGATTGGGATAACTAAAGACGTCTAACATACATAACTTTTTACTTTATAAGATCAATAATAGTCTTATAGCTATATAAGATCAATAATAATCTGTTTTTAGAGCCTACGCTTTTTTCTTTTTAATTTATAATTCATAATTCCAATAATATTATTGTTATCCTTTGATGTTGTTTACTTTAGAGTGAAGTACACGCGCAACGAGCGTACCAAAATACTAGTATCATAAAAAGGTCAAGGAAACAGAAATCCCTTTTAGTATACTCATTTAAAAGACAGAATTGACTATGCAGACAAGCCATTTTCACTTCAGACAGGAGATTATTATTCTTATAGCGATTCTGGTATGAACGTGAAATACCAGAGGCATGAAAGGAAAGTGTGGAACTTAAGGAAGTTCTTGCATCCAACTTTGATTTTTCAATCAAAAGGTATAATTGAATAATTAGGTTCTGTAACAAGATCATTCTCAAGGTTAATGACTGAATTTTACACATGTATATATAGATGAAGAATAGTTAGCAGATTACTTACACAATTGCCAATTTTAATTAGAAACCACAAATTTACAGACAGTTACATAGATGAGTGATGAGGAATTTGTGGCTTTATTCTCTCCAATAGCTTTTCAGCTTCAATAAATCCACCGAGTGGCCCCAATGACAAGTATTTTATAAACCTCCAGCTGTTCAATGTCTTAAAATCAGAAAAAGGAATATACAGTACTTCCAAGAAATTCAAAATTTTGGACAAGGTAAATATTCTCGAGTATCCAAGGCAGTTTAAGCATGTAGAGAAAAGGGTACCTTGGAGTATAAGGAAGTGCAAAGCAGTGGAGGTGGAGGTGATCAACACTGTTAAACGGGGGCTGATGAAAACCAAATCTGAGACAATGGAAAAATATGAGTGAAAAAGATTCCTTCCTTCTCCAGGTACAAGCATTTTTATGTTAAGCATCCCAAAATATAAAGTAACAGTGAGATTTTTAAAATATCAAAAACATGTGAGGATACTTAGAATTATATATTGGTTATGACTTGTATGTTAAAGAGAATCGGCTAGATTGTTGTGTCTGTCTTCTCTATTTGTAGTCACTAGTCAGTACTTACAACTAGCAGCTTAAGATTGTAAAATGTATTTTTTCATCCACAGAAGGTTGTGTTGATTGGCCCAAAAATTCAGTACAAGTGCCAGAAATAAGGAACAAGATAATAAAGAAAAAGCTAGAATCACAAAACAAAGTCCTTAAATCATTGGATTAAGCACTGGTTTAGATCCCAGCATTTATTCTGCAAAGTCATTGAAGAAAGTTTCAGGAGTATTAGGCTTGATTATGTTACTACTACGAATTATAGAATAACAGTAGAGCAACTGAAGATGTAAGTCCTTTACCTGTAATGCTTGGACTGAGGTGCATCCCTATGTAACAGACTCTTCCCGACATCTAACATGTGACTCACTGTAAAAATAGAAGCTGCAAGTTAGAAGTGTGAATACAAAGAAAAAAAGTAGCTTAAGGATTTCAAAAGAAAATGAGGTGGTAAGTAAGCTTCAGAAATTTAATTTACCCAAGGAGAAATCTTCTGTGCTTCTCTGAAGGTTTTTGACAGTTGGAATGTGCTGTTTTGGAATTACCAAGTAATGCCTATCAAGATTTTGAGTTCCAACAACTTATCAGCAGGAGATAACTACAAAGGGTTTTGCAAATTTACATTCCATGCTAGGGCAGAAGTGCATATAGATGACTGACATCACATATCAATGTAGTATGTTAGCTACGACATATTCCAACATTGCACTTACTATACCAATTGAAAGTTTTCAAAACTTATGGAGAACGAATACAACTCTACAGAAGTATCTCTAAATTTTGTTTAACCTCATGGTAAATATATTGGATGGACCAAAACAATATGCCAAACAAAAGGCAAGCAGTACTAGCATTGAAAAAATAAGTATGAGATTCATAGCCCTCCCTCCACTTCTAACGACTAGGCTCGACATTCAAGATTCATAGTCCTACTTCCCACTTTAATGACTTAGTTTGATTTCATATGAGTTTCAAGAAAAGAATAAATCTTTTATTCCAAAAGAATCGGCATACCAACTTGAGAATCGGAAAGTTGAATCTGCTAAATTGTACTCTAGTATAGCTAAATGATGTGTCTAAATGCCACACACTCCCCTAGCTAACATTTATATATCCCATGTTTGACATAAAGAAAAAAAGAAGGAATCCATTAACATGGGCATCTACGCACAACACACAACTACTACAAAATTATCTAGTAGAGTACTAATTAACTACAAACGCAAGAAATAAGTAGTCATCAGTCCCTCAGCCAATATCATTCAGTATGATGAATTGGATAAGGTATTGGTAAAAATGCAATTAAAAAAGGAACTCAGCAAACAGGATTCACAGCATCTATGAACACCCATCGTTTTTCATTTCATGGGTGAAGCCATGCGATTCAAAGAAATGTGTGCTTCAAACAATGACGTACACAGTGATCCAAATGAGAAGTGGTCAGTTCTTTGAATCTCAGTGTTCACGAGATTGGATAAATGTCAGCATCATTGTACATTGGATGCTGAAATTAATTCTTTTAATCGTAATTTAATTATTATAGTACTAAATTCATATATGTTTGATATTTCTTAATTTTTCGTACATTGTGCACTTAACTTCCTTCTTTACTTCTATTTTTCGCTTCAAGCCTCATGGACCTTGTGCTTTTGGCTTTGCGCTTTCAAAAACACTGTGAACAACTAAACCTGACATACCAAAAAATTATTCACAAGAAAGGTTTATTCACATCAATTAACTAAGAAGCATCAAAAAATGATCATAATTCTCTCCAACAACAACAACAACAACAAACCCAGTTTGATCATAATTCTCTCCAATAAATTAAATACTGAATTCAAAACTCCTATTCGTGAGCTTCACACAGAGCATACTCTGGCCCAAACCAGCATAAAGAAGCGAAGTGCTCAAATTATGATAAAGATTCAGAAGATTTTTAAAGCCGAGGTCAACTAGTTCGTGATTGAGGATTAGTAATTGATTGAAATTAAAATTCAGGTGAAAGACAAAGGAAAAAGAATTGATGAAATTTGAAGAACCTGAAGGCAGATGGATTAATATCTCGAAATGCAACAACTTTATCATCCTGCAAAATCAAATTAAAACTATAAATAGTTAAATTACTGCGTGTGTATGAGAGAGAAATGCAACGACTTTATCATCCCTAAAAATCAAATAAAAGCTACAAAATCGCAAATTACTCTGTGCGTGTGTGCGCGCGCGCGTGCGAGAAATTCAACAACTTAATCATCCTGCAAAAATCAATTAATGCTACAAAAGAATTAAATTACTCTGTGTGAGTGAAATGCAACGACTTTATCATCTCTAAAAATCAAGTTAAAGCTACAAAATCTCAAATTACTGTGTATGTGTGTGCGCGCGCGTGAAATTCAACAACTTTATCATCCTGAAAAAATCAATTAAAGCTAAAAAAAGTTAAATTAAAGCGACTTTGTGTGTGTGTGTGTGTGTGAAAATGTGATCTTACGGAGTGAAGGAGAGTGGTGGAAGTGGAAGAGGTAGCAATTTGGCAAAATATACATTCCGATAAAGCTGCTCCCCTTGTCATTGTTCCGCCTTCAGTCAATGTACGGATCATATCACCATTGTTGAATTTGTTCTTTACTTCTTCTTGAGGAGGAAGAGGAGTAGCCATTAGCGTGCGCAGTAGGAAACTTTGGTAATTGGGCTGAATTTGTCCACCAACCCGATGAAGAGTAGATCAGCCCATCTCTATACAAGGGACCTGGCCCATATATTGGGATAGAGCCGGCCCAGTTATGTCAGCCCATGGATCGGTACAATAGCTCGTAGAAATAGCGCACTAGCCACTTTTCAGTCCTCTAATTGAAAAAATAAGAATTAACATAAACAGCCGCTCACCCAACAACTTAAACTAAGAATAGTTGGTTGATGTATAATATGTATATAATCATATATCAGTTGTATAATCTATGTATTACGGTTAAGGTAGTAAATAGTGACTTCGATCGGCTTGAAAAATAGCTACTATTTTGGAGTTTCAAATTTCACGGGTGAAACTCTACCATAATGTTAGAGAGAAATTAAAAAATAACTAAATTTGCAAGTGGTTATTGAAAAATAGTCACAGCTTCAAAAGCAATTGAAATTTAGCCACGTGTATGTAAAAGATAAATTTGAACAAAAATACTGTTCAAAATCTGAAAAATATTCGAGTATAATATGCTGGAGTTCGAATTTTTCACATGTGAACTTCCAGTATAACATGCTGGAATTTCATAATGTGTTGGAGTTCCAACATAACATGCTGGAAATCTATACACAAGTGCTCCAATCTCCAGTATATTATGCCACTATTAGAAGTTTGGTCAAAATCGACCACGGCTAATCGACCGACTTCGGTCGGTCAAAAGATTGACAGAAATACCAACCAAAGTTGGTCGATTTTTCAAAAAATATATATATATATATATTTTTTTTATTTTTTTTTACGAAATGGACCAACTTCAGACTTTTTTTTGCCGCAAAATGCAGAAAACTATTCTAGCGTCTCGCGAAATTTATTTTTTAAGAATCCGACCGAAATCGACCGGTTTTCATATAAAATAAATTAAAATTAATATTCAAAAATCCGACTGAAATCGGTCAGTTATTTCAGTCATTTTAAAAAGCCGACCTAAGTCGGTCGGTAGTTTTTTATTTTTAATAAAATCGATAGAAATTGGTCTGTTATTTTCGCACGAAAATGCAATTACATAATACAAATAAAATTAAAAAGTCATAACCATAACATACAAATGGTCTAGTGGTAGAATAATATCCTGCTACAGTACAGATCTTGGTTCGATTCTCGAACGGTGTATTTTTTTAATTGTGTAATTAAAAATACCAACCGAATTCGGTCAAATACCGACCAACTTCGGTCGGTTTTTTCAACAGATTTTTTCTTTTTGGGTCGTTTATGAAATTTAATTGACCGACCGAAATCGGTCTGAAATTGCGACTGACTTAGGTCGCAATTTATTACTGATTCGCCTAATTTCGACGGATTAATGTCGGTCGGAAATCGGTCAATTTTTTCAGTTTTCCGACTGATTTCGGTCGATATTTCTGGACGGTTTTACGCAGTTTTCTAATAGTGTGCTGGAATTTTTCGTGCGCTGGAGTTCCAATATAATATTCCGGAAGTCATACACAGATGCTCCAATCTCCAGTATATTATGTTGGAATTTTTCGTGCGCTGGAGTTCCAATATAATATTCCGGAAGTCATACACAGATGCTCCAATCTCCAGTATATTATGTTGGAACTTTTCGTGTGCTAGAGTTCCAATATAACATGCTGGAAATTCATACACATGCGCTCTATTCTCTAGTATATTATGCAGGAACTTTCAGTGTTGCAGCAAAATTGTTATTTTTTAATGATTTTGCAAACTCTGACTATTTTTCAATTATCAGTCCGAAAATTGTAGCTCAATAACTCTTGGTCAATAATTTGTTTTGTTCATTTGTTAAATAAAACAATATAGCTTGGTCTGCATATTGTCCTTTTGGTACTGCGGTTGAATAGTTTAACTTGGTAACAACTGAGTAATTATTTTTTAGGTAATTTAATAGTGTAAAAACAAATCTACACTATCAATATATAGATCAAATTCATATGCTTTGCAGCATAATTTTGCCTGATCCTTTATTGATTATTTTGGTTTTGAGTGTGGAAGAAGACAATGACTCTTTTTGAATTCGTGATATACTCTAATTGGTACAATTATTTTATCCATTGAAACTTTGCCTAATTGCCTTGTCCTCCCCGCAATAGAATATTTGTCAAGTGCGACAATTCCATTAATTAATTAAGAAACATAATATAAAAATTCATTTTCAGTCATTGGCTTATTCCAGATCATCTTCTTTTGGAAATTCAGAAAGTAATGCAATCTTTAGTATATATAACTACTAAACAAAAAATAATAATAAATTCAGTGGAATCTGGAGAGGTAATATATATGTATTATTATCTCTAACTTGTATTAGATGTGCTTACCGGGCGGATCAGACGGATATTTATATTTAACGGTTCGCTTTATTGGTTATCGGTTTATAAATGTAGTAATTCTCTAGCCAACGAATAAGATATCAGACGAGATTGGTATTGGATTAGCAATTATCGAACGATTTATCAGCTAAATCAAATAGACAATAAAAAAGAAACAGAGAACTAGAGATAAGGAAAAATTTAGGCCCAAATTTATTATAATATTTCCTAATCCATGTGACTGCAATAACAAGGGAAAGTAAATAAGTATGTGGTACGGATAAAAAAAATTAACAACTCAATTGAAAGAAAATATTTTTTTTTATGAGGGCAAGTTAGTTAGTTAATACATAAACAAATCTCCTTCTTATCTCGTAGAAAAATCCACGTGACATGCAATTCATGGCTGACCAAATACATATTTGAACGTTGAAGAGTTGATTGCTGAGGGACGACTGCTACCAATGTTGAATTGAGAAATTAGGAATTTAGGGTTTCAAGTAGTATTTTATACATAGGGGTAAAAGTATAAATATAAAAAAAATTAATTGGTTAATGGTTTATCCGATAAGAAAATTGAGTAATTTTCTTCCAAACCATTAAGTCGTTAATTATAAAATTTTAATTTGTTCACTAATCATTAACCCGATAACCTGTTACCAATAAGTTAATAAGTCAATTTTACGATTCGGTTAACAGTTACGGTTCGATTTTGATTAAACCTACCTTGTATAAGTAGAGAGGCTATTTCCGATAAATCCCTCGCTCATGCCAGCATAATCACAACATTAAAGAACAAGAGGTATAGTAATATATAACTAATATATATGAAGGAAAAAGTAAAAAGGAAAGGGTAAAGATCACTTTTTGTCCGCGTTCAAAACTATTTATATTCAATAGCCGAAAAGTATATAATTTTTTATATTTTTGTATATAATATACAAAAATGTGTGTATATATATATATATATATTTTTTTTTTTTCCTGACTATTATTTTATGAGTCGTTATACAGTATCACTCTCCATAAGATAAATAAAAGAAGTAAACGAACAAGAGCAGGCAATCAAAAATTAAGCCTTCTAAGTTATGTATCACTTGGCTTCTTAATCACGTAGATTGGTTAGGTTATAAGATCATAGAAGACTACAAAAACATCCAAATCATAAAGTACATTTACACCTTTTTGGTCCAACAAACTTAAAGAGGTGATTTTCTATAATGAAAAAAGAGATCATTAAATTATATTGAGCAATTTATAATGGAAACTTTTACAGATTTAATCCCTTTTTTGCACTCAACTAATTTTATCTTTTTTAGATAATTGAGACTTGCAAGTTTCACACTTTCTCATCATCTCGTTGCTTTGGATGAACTACTTTTTTTTTATATCAAATAAATAAAACTCAGCCTACTAATTATTTTATTGACAACATATATGAATTTACAAGAAGAAGCTAGACATAAAATCACCATTTTCGTTATTTCTTTTTCCAAGATTAAAGCTTGGGAAAACAGCTTTTCATGAAATAATACCAACATTCATCTCTTAACTCTAATGTATGGGATGTTCGACTTGTCAAAATTTAAAATGGCCTTAGAATTGCTTTCTCCGCAAATATACACAAAGTTCACTTGAAGATACTGCACTTAAGGTCGTGTCCTGCGATCAATGAAGCGAGTGATAATTGATGTTTTAACTTCAATACCACACAAAAGAGGATGATTTGTATGGTGCCCAATTTTTCGTCTAAACTGATTCTAGAAGGACCGGATTCTTCTATGTGATCCTTAACCTATTATTGCTGAAATAGTAAATGCGAAAAGTAAAGAACAAAAGTATTTTACGTGGAAAACACCTGGCTCAAAAAGTGAAAAAATCACGACCTACTTCGCAATAGGATTTTCCTAAACTCTACTAATTCACTGAGCCAAAAACTGCATTTACAAAACACTTTTGTAAACCTAGGACTAACTCTAATTCCGTTGTAGCAAACAACCCCTAACTCTTGCGACAACTTCAAGTTAACTCTAACTTGAATACTCTGAGTACCTATTACAATTGCCTCGAGATAAAGTTGAAAGGTACAATATGAAAATACCCACCACAATTGAACTAGGATAAAAGACAACATTTGGAGCTGGTTCTTCTATCTGGTTCATGTAGCTTCAGGTTTGCACCCTTGAATCACACACGAATTGCTTGCAAAATGTCTAGCTATTTTGCTCTCAATTCACATTTAACTTATTCTTTTGTGCGTGCCTGTAGAATGAGAACATCCTGCAATATATAGAGTTAGTAGATGAAGAAGTAACTAGAGTTCTAATGCTACTCTTCCTTGGTGGAAGAGTTCTAGTTGATCTCAACTTCTAACTGCTCCCTTATCTTGGATAGTGTTCTCTTTGATTAAGGAGTCTTTCTCCTTGTCAATTATGCAACCTTTTCTATTAGGAGATATCAATCATACCAAGTTGGGCTTATCTCCATCACGTGCATCCCATACTGGTAACCCTTCCATTTTCACTTCAGCATTTCCCATAAACTCAATGATCTCATTCCTAGCCAACTTGCCATCCATCTGAAGGACCATGTCCTTCCAGCCTTGCAACTCCAACTTCTCCAATAGCAGTACCATTCATTTCTCCTCCAAGTCCCTGAGGAGTCTTCCTTTCAAAATAGTCCTCTTGCCAAACTTGGTCATCTTGTCTTTCTCATTGTCAGAATCATCTTCCTCTTCCTCTCCACTCCATTCTTTTTCCTCAACAATTTTCACATCTTTTGACTTCACAGTAGACATGGTTCTTTTTGCCAGGGTGATGGTTCAGAGACTTAAACTCTGAAACAGACTTCTTAGTGGAAGTCTTGGCTTTCTTGGGTTTTGGAGTCAGAATCTCCAATTCTTCAGTCTCTTCTTCGTCTCGAAGGACCAGGTCCATCTCTCAACAGCCTTAACAGGCTCATCCACCTTCTTATTTCCCTTAGCAACCGCTTTTCTTTTACTTTCTTCTAAGGCTTTCTGCAAATCTGCCTCATTCTGCTTTAGCTGGCTTTTTGTGGCTCTTCCTCTTGTGGGAGGAATTTCAACAGTAACAGAAGGATCAGTGTTCCTTTTCTTGTTAGCCCTAAAAGTGCCAGGGGTTTTAGCCTTGGAAGTTCCTTTCTTCTTTGGATTATAACTCTCAGTCACTCTCTTCAGTAGGTCTGCAAGGGTTTCTTCTACAGATGAAACAGGTTCATCTCTATTTTTCCCAAGTTGAACCAGCCTTTCAGCAGCTTGGCCTGACAACCTTCCCCCTGTTTTCTTTACACTCTCATCTACTCCACCAGATTTCTCTTCCCAAACAACTATTGCACATGTGTCTTTGGTTAAACTCATAGGAGTGGGTGAAGAATCAACCACCCTTTTACCCTTTCCCCTCACAACACTCCTAACACGCTTGCTCTCTTTTTCTTTTTCTTTTTCATTTTTACCACCAACTCCTTCAGACTCTATAGTTTCAACCCCAACTATAGAACCTACCAATACAAACCTATTCTCCAAATTTGCAGCAACTTCAGAAATTATCTCAATAGTGGCTTTAGGGCCAGAAGATACCTGTTCAGTTTCAAAAGAAACATTCCCCCCCCCCCCCCCCCCCCCCCCCCCCCACCCACAGTAGCATATTTGAAGGAATCATCAGATTTATGAGGTTCTTCCTCCCTACTCGCTTGTAGTTGTTCATTAATTTTCTGAATCTGCTCTCCACCAGCAACAACATTGCGAGCCATAATTTTTACTCTTTTCTTAGAGGTTGGGGTGTTGGAAGGAGTGATAGTGGGTGTGGAAATGGTTTCTCGTGGTGGTGATGAAGGGTTTTCAGGAGTGTTAGCCCTTTCTGTGCTTGGGTATGGAAGAAAAGAGAAGGAGATTGTATTTGGAAGATTAGAGAAAATGGAGAGTGTTTGACGGCTTGAAAAAGTAGTGGAGTGAAGAAAGCAATAATGTTGATCAATATAAAGAGAGGTAATTAATGGGTAACTGCAACTTTTCAGACTTTTAGAAGTCTAATCAAACTGGATTTCAGTTTTGAAAAGATATTGGAGTCTATCCCTAGTATCTAGGTAGTTTAATTTGGTTAGGAATCTTTTGAACGGAACTGTTTCACTTGTAACAGATAAGTTCAAAAGAACTTTGGAATTAGGTAGGACTCTGCTCATAATCCAAATATTATAATTTCAAATTATGCAAAGTGTAGAAAACATACCGTGTAATCTTGATGAACCAGGTTCTTCACTGAGAATACTCCGGTATAAGTCTAAATTTTCCAAAATAGAAAAAATATCATTAGAAATTAATGAGTCATTTTATCACATGGCACAAGAGTATACTATTGAAAGTATGAAATTGAGAAAAAATTAATCTAATTATATACATAATATCCAGATTTTCTAACCAAATTTGTTTTTTCATATTTTTTTCGTTGTGAATTCTGAACTGGTCCTTTTAGGTGATCTTAATCATCCCTAATTATAACATGTTCCTTTTAAAGTGATCTCTACTTAGGGCTTTTGTGAAGATGTCAGCTATTTGCTTGTCAATAGCACAAAATTCTACAGTGATCAACCCTTTTTCATAGTTATCCATTAAAAAGTGATGCCTAACATCTACGTGCTCAGTTCTTTTGTGTTGAACGGGGTTCTTGGTCATACTAATTGCATTAGTGTTATCATAAAAAAGAGGGATACAACCAACATCAATTCCAAAGTCCATTAATTATTTTTTGATCCACAACAATTGAGCACAACATGAAGCAGCAACAACATACTCAGCTTCAGCAGTAGATAAGGCCACAAAGTTTTGCTTTTTGGTGGCCCAAGACACAAGACATGAGCCAAGAAAGTGTGTCATACCTGAGGTGCTCTTTCTATCCACAAGAAAACCTACATAATCAGCATCAGCATGTCCCACTAGATTAAAATTACTACCTTTTGGATACCATAGACAAAGATCAGTGATGCCTTTTAGATATCTCAAAATGCTCTTGACAGCAGTCAAGTGAGACTCTTTTGGATTTGCCTGAAATCTGTACAAAGGCCTACACTGAAAATAATGCCAGGTCTACTAGCAGTGAGATACAACAATGAGACAATCATTCCCCTATACAACTTTTGATCAACAGATGAACTGGGTTCATCTATATCCAACTTTGTAGCTGTTGAAATGGGAGTGTCAATTTTTGTGGAATCTTCCATTTTAAACCTTTTAAGCAACTCTTTTACATACTTCTGCTGATGGATCATAGTTCCATTTGAATTTTGTTTAATTTGTAAGCCTAAAAAGATATTAAGCTCACCCATCATGCTCATTTCAAATTTACTCCCCATTAGTTTAGCAAATTCTTTAATTAACTTATCGGTAGTTGCGCCAAAGATTATATCATCAACATATATCTGAACTACCAAGACATATTTACTTTTTTCTTTCAAGAATAAAGTATTGTCAATTTTACCTCTCTTGTGGTTATGCTCAAGAAAAAACTTTGATAATCTTTCATACCATGCTCTAGGAGCCTGCTTGAGCCCATAAAGTGCCTTGTCAAGCTTGTACACATGATCAAGACACTCCTTGCTTTCAAACCATAGAGGTTGCTTGACAAACACTTCTTCATTTAGATAGCCATTAAGGAAGGCACTCTTGATATACATCTGGTGAAGGGTGAATTCCATGTAAGCAGCAAAGGCTATGAGTAGTCCTATTACTTCCAACCTTGCAACTGGGGGCAAAGGTTTCATCATAGTCTATGCCCTCCGACACACTATATCCTTGAACCACCGATCTTGCATTGTTCCTTGTAACTGTTCCATCTTCATCAAATTTATTTCTGAAGACCCATTTTGTGCTAATTACTGATCTGTCCAAGGGTCTTGGTACCAAATGCAAAACTTGACTCCTTTCAAATTGGCTGAGTTCATCTTGCATTGCATTTACCCAGTCTGCATCCTACAAAGCCTCATCAATATTTTTAGGTTCAATAAGAGATAAGAAAATCAAAAGCACAAAGATTCTTTAATGAAGATCTGATTTTGATTCCAGATGTTGGATCAGTAATTATGTTCTCAATGGGATGAGAACTTTGATACTTGTAAGATTTCACAACCAACTGGTTTCCCCTTGATGTTGCTTCAGTGTTTTGTTGTTGTGGAACAGGTTCATGGACAAGTTCAATTGATGTTTTAACTTCAATACCACAAAAGAGTAGGGGTGATTTGTGTGGTGCCCAACTTTTTTTTATCTAAACTGATTATAGAAGGACCAAATTCTTCTATGTGTTCCTTAACCTACTATTGCTGAAATAGTAAATGCGGAAAGTAAAGAACACAAGTATTTTACGTGAAAAACACCTGGCTCAAAAGGTGGAAAAACCACGACCTACTTCCTAGTAGGATTTTCCCAAACTCTCCACTAAATCACCAAGCCAAAAACTGCATTTACAATACACTTTTGTAAACCTAGGACTAACTCTAATCCCGATGTAGCAAACAACTTCTAACTATTGCGACAACTTCAAGTTAACTCTAACTTGAATACTCTGAGTACCTATTACAATTGCCTCTAGATAAAGCTGAAAGGTACAATATGAAAACACCTACTACAATTGAACTAGGATAAAAGACAGACACTTGGAGCTGATTCTTCTATCTGGCTCATGTAGTTTCAGGTTTGCATGCTTGAATCATACACAAATTGCTTGCAAAATGCCTTGCTATTTTGCTCAAAATGCCTTGTTATTTTTCTCTCAATTCACGTTTAACTTCTACTTTTATGTGTGCCTGTAGAATGAGAACGTCCTGCAATATACTCAGTTAGGAGATGAAGAAATAACTAGAGTTCTAATGCTACTCTTCCTTGGTGGAAGAGTTCTAGTAGATCTCAACTTTTAACTCCTCCCTTATCTTGGATAGTTTTCTCTTTGATTAAGGAGTCCTTCTCCTTGTCAATTATGCAACCTTTTCGATCAAGAGATATCAATTATACCAAGTTAAGCTTATCTCCTTCACGTGCATCCCACATGCTCGAATCTGCCCGTGTCTATGCACACAAGAGATGAACTTGGTCCATGTCTGAACTTCCTTTGTCTATCTTCAAATGAAACCTTCACTTAGGCCAACAATAATCATGGGAGACTATAATTCAAATTTCAGCACATACAAAAAATATGCTAGGTAATGCGCCTAAGTCTAGTGTGTAGAATTATCTGATATCTATAGTAATTACCTGAGTGGTAGTATATATTTAGTAGAATAGTCAAGCTGAGCGCAAACAAAATTCAGTTGAAGAGTCAAAGGTGCTGACTTATTTCCTTTATATCATCGACAAGTGATGACATTTGTAAAGGTTAGCGACGGATTTAGAATTTAAAATTTAAAATTTATGAGTTCAGACTTAAGGATTTTAACATTGAATCAATTGTATTTTTATAATTATGAATTCAGACCTATTATTTATTACAATTTCAATATATTTTTATATATGATTTATCCTCCGCCTCCAAAGTACTGAGTTTAGATAAATCTAGCATAACAACGCTCCATCAGCCCCTACTCTAGCTAGGTGATACCCAAAGTTCATAGGCAACCTAGTATATTAGTTTGAGTTTTTTCGGAACCAATAATTTTAATTTTGACCTTATATATACATTAAATATCACTAAACTAATATAAAAAGATAGATTACGAACCCAATAAAAATTAGATCAGTCGTGCTAGAATTTTGAACACGAATCCAAAAAATACAATTTCAAAATAAGGATGAGATGACACTGTATTAAGGATTTGGTGTATGATATATATCCATCACATATTGGTTCACATTGTCAGATGTAATCTGACATATAGCCACGTGTCCCCATCTGTCTATTCCCACAAAATACCAAAGCAAAATTTCTAATGAAGTTTAAAAAGGAAACTTCGTTGGAAATTTCGACTAGGCCCCCAAAACTTTGTCCCATTTCACATGATGTGATATCCAAAGGCATATCATATGATATTACCAATTATTTGAGATCTAAAATTGACTTCAAAGTGAAATGTAAAATCATGAAATATTCAACTACTGTAATAATGGCTTGAAGCTGTACATTTGATATTTCTGTTGCTAGTGTATAAAATATTTCGTATTAATACAGGGTTCGAGGATAAACTGTATCCCAAGAGACGTGATGTAGATAGTCTATAGTGGCGGATTCAGAATTTCAAGAGGATGTGTGCACTATTGTTAAGATGTGGATTTAGAATTTATATTTGACGAGCTTAACTTTAGTGATTTATAGGTTCAAAATAATATTCTTTTTAAATTTTTAGTGATTTTCATGTATATACGTGTTCTCCGTGCCGAAAACAAGACCGTCCAGAGTGCGATTTGAATCACCAATTTCACTTTTAGAGGTGCACCCAATGATTATTGCATCATAGGAGTCTTTGAGCATGTGTTCACGCACATATAATTAAGTAATTTTTAAAAAATATAACATTATTATACATGGTATAGAGAGAGGAGTATGAGTTCACGACCCTAGGACTTTGATACGCCCCTGATAGTCTACCCTAATATAAGTATTGTGGTTGTTTTCGCGCCTCGAATTCGTAACATATAGGTCCCACGAAGATAACTTTATCATTGTTCCAAGACTCCCTTTCCTTTAACTGCAAATAATCATCATATAAAATGATCAAAGTTTCGAACACAATCATTTTACGTATTAATTTGCATGCAACTCCAAGTTAGATCATTTAGAAACTCCAACAACTCCAAAGACCAAAGGTTTTTAATGACCTTTAGAATAATTTTAGAATTTAGCTAAATTTTACGTTATAGTTCTTCATAAATGCAAATCCTCCAAAATTCTCATTAACGTGATACTATTACCTATCTAAATGTTACACTACATTGCTCGAACTTTTTAAAATATTGTCGAGTCTGTGTCAGATTCTTCAAAGGTGATGTATTTTGGAGAACTCAACACGAATACGATAACATTTTTGAAAAATTTAAACGACATAGATTTAGAGTGACTTATGTCCTTTTTATATTTTGTTTTGTTATTTAGGAGTACTATTACGATAAGAGAATGAGTTTTCACTTTTAGATACAAATCGAAATATTTCCTATTTCTGTTTGAGTTTATATTCGGGCACTGATGATGTAAAAAAATGTTTACACTATTACGTTATATTTATCTAAAATAACAAGTAATTGGTTAATTGATAAATAAAATTTCTTCATTACCAAAAAAAAAAAAAAACTTTACATATATTAAGCCAAATATAATTAATTGTCGAATAGATTAATAACGTACTATACATCGTGAATTGCAATGTAGGCAAAGGAATGTGTTCAAATCGATAGAAGCGAATGTAGCCTTTTGACTACGGATTCATCTAACCCGAGAATTTTTTATATAAGATATAGATATATATGTAAAAACCTATAAAAATTTCAACAAATATTAGTTCTTGACCTATAATTTCATTAATATAATTAATTATGTGTAATTGAATTCATTAAGTTTAAATTCTAGATTCGCCTGTTCAAAACATGTACTCCTATGTACTACTATAATTTAAACTCTTCAGGGTCGTTTGGTTTGAATACGACTTATGTTGGGATAAGTTATGTTGTGATAAGTTATGTTGAAATTAGTTATCCTGGTATTGTTTTTTATCCACTGTTTGATATGTTGTATCAGAAATGACAATTGCATAATTTCTAAGAAGAAGGTATAAGTTATCCCGGCACTAATTACACCACCATCTATAAGGTATAAGTTATCCCGTCCCGGTACTAATTTGAATCCCGGGATAACTTATACCAGGTAACTAACCAAACAAAGTATTAAGGTGATATTAAATTTTTATACCAGCACTACATCTAGTGGCGGATCTAAATTGTCATTTGTGGATACTTAAGCACCCATTACCTATAATCATATGTAGTAAATTCGCATAGGCAATTATAAAAATATGTAGATAAATATTGAGTGAGCACCCATAAATAATATTTTTTTTCTCTTCTTTTGGAATTTTTATCGATCAGCACCCATAACTTTAAAATCCTGAATCCGCCACTGACTATATCGTCTTATACCTCATACCAAACGGCCCCTTCTCCTCTTTTTACCTTGTATCAACATTTATAACAGCCGTTTCAGAAACTATATATAACGATGTTGACATAAAGATTCTTGTTTACAGCAACTCTTTCTCCCACTATTCTTTCTTCTTCAATATATTCTTGATTTCCACTTGCACCCATATTTTCTTCTCAAGAAATTATGGGTTTACATCTTCTGATTATTGGAAAAATTAATCTTATAGCCACATCTTCTCAGAGTTTAAGTAGTCCATTACTTGTTAGTTTATTATGGCCATTTATATTAAAACTAGCAGCTTTCAGTTTTAGACCAATTGGTCAAGTTTACTCAGATTTAGTTTATTCTTTGAGGCTTTTTTCTTTTCAAATGAGTCAAATAACTTTTAACACTACTACTGATCAGTCTACTGGTGGCTCGGGTGGTGGTAGCGGCGGCGGTGGTGGCGGCGGTGGTAGCACGCGATGGGAGAGAGCGGTTCGGCTTATTTGTGAGAGGATTACTCTTGCTAGACATTCTCAGTTCTCAGAGACAGACGAGGAAAGTTTTCGTGAACTTTCCATGATCGCTCTTTGAACTGATCAGACGAACTTAAATGGAGTAACATGGACAGTAAGGATTCTTATATATTCAAACTGAAGTTGAAATGTTGTTATTGTTGCTCATTGAACTCAATTGAACGTGTCAAGTGTTTAGTGAAACGCTCGAGTATAGATTCCCTATGGAGCATATCGACTCGTAAATGATTTGTCAACAAACAATTTAGTGTCATTTGCTTCTTTTTTTCAGATAAGAATTCTTAACATCAAAATTTATGGTGTTTGTAATTCTTGAGGCCTATTAAATTTTCATTTTTAATCATTTGTACTTGTCCTTTGAACTGAGACGTAATTAAATGGAGCGATATGCACAGTGAGAATTTTGCATAGTCAATCTCGATTACTTGCTTGGAATTGAAACATTGTTGAACACAACGAAATATGTCATGTGTCCAATAAAATGCTCGAGTATGATTTTTTATGTTCATCCAACATTTGGAAATGTTCGATTCGACATAAATTTAAAAGGATTAAGCTAGCGTTTGGCCATAGATTTCCAAATTTATTTTGAAAAATTTGATTTGGGTCAAGTTTGTTTTGAAGATAAAAATGTGTTTGGACATCAGTTTTCAAAATATATTTTCCAAATTTATTTTGAAAAAACATGAAACATGACTTATACCTACAAGTTCTAAAAACTATCACAAATACCCAATAGTGCCATTATCAGTAACATTCATTATATTATCGCAAATCATAGTCTTGAACATAAATAAATTTGGTACAAAATTATCATTTTTATAATGGACTACATGATACACTATCAAATGACGGAGAAGACGAAGCAGCATTGCTACAAAACAATAAATGATGAGCTCTTTTATAAAATACAAAAGTTTGGGGCAATTTTTATAAATTGTAATAGTGATATTGAGCTGGTTTTGAAATTTTGCCAAAATGTAAATAAAATTTATGGCCAAACATGTATTTATCAAATAGAAAATATGGCCAAACGGGTCCTAAATCATTAATCTAATCGGATATGGTTTGTCAACATGCAAATTATTAATGCCAATTGGTTCTATTAATTAATCCAAATGGTATTTGTAATTTTTGAATGCCTATTGAATTTTTGTTTTTAACCGTGTCCTTTAGCGCTGTATCTAACGATGCAAACAAACACTATTCCCTCCGTTTTAATTTATGTGAACCTATTTATTTTTTAGTCCGTGCCGAAAAGAATGACTTTTTTCCTTATTTGGAAATAATTTACCTTTATGCAACGATTTATAGCCACACAAAAATATATGCGTTTTATTTTAAATCATAAGTTCAAAAGTCTTCTCTATTTTCTTAAACTCCGTATCCAGTACGTGCTTTTTCTTACTACCAGATTGATTCTTTTCTTTATCAAGTGGACAAGAATGTGCTTCCTTTGAATCAGATGCTTTTTTATTTAATGGTTAGAAAATGAAAAAGGAAATCTCATAAACATGTTCTAATCTTTTTATTGACATGTTAAAGTTTTTCCATTAATAATGTGATAAAGTCTTATTACTATATAGAATATTAAATTTTACCTTTTTTCTAGAGAGTGCGAAGTGATCAACAAGGTCTTTTTGTGGAAATGGAGATCTGTTGATTAGAAGTTCCTATTACGCATATTTTTGCGGGAGAAATTATAAAATAGCCAGATTTACGAGTGGTCATTCAAAAATATCACACTTTTAAAAGTAATCAAAATTTAGCCACTTTTCATGTAAAGATAAATTGAAACAAAAACACTGTTTAATATCCGGAAAATACTCCATATTATACTGGAGTTCCAGCATAAGTAAACTGGAACTCCAGCATAATATAATGGAGTTCCAACATAAGTATACTAGAACTCCAACATAATATACTGGAGTTCCAGCAAAGTATACCGGTCCAGTATAATATGCTGGAAGTTCATACACAGGTGCTCGAATCTCCAGTATATTATGTTGGAACTTTTCGCGTGTTGGAGTTCCAGCATAATATGCTGGAAGTTCATACACAGGTGCACCGAACTCTAGTATATTATGTTGGACTGATCTCTATTGCAGCAAAATAGTGGGTATTTTTCAATGACTTGGCAAACATTGGCTATTCTTGAATGGCCAGTCCGAAAACTGGCTAGCCCGTGCTATTTTTACTATTTTTGCTGCTTTAATTATCATTTTGTATAGTCTAAATATAATTTCAAATAATTAATTCAGTGTATATATTGTAGAAAAACAATGAGAAGAAAATTCGTCTGCGAGCTAAGTGAACTGTCTGAAGAATTTGTTCGACAAAAAACTATTTGGAGAGCTTGTTGTTTAAAGCCAATAGCTAATCCGAACCATTGATCGTGTGTGTGTGTGTGAGGAAGACAGAATTGATGATAGTGATTTTACTATGGCATATGATAGCAAGCTCTTTGGAGGTTCGTAAGTTGAAATTTTTTGTCCAACGTAAGAACCTATCTAAAAAATTTACCACTAAAAGTTGTGGCATGGAGTGGTAATTGGTAAATATTCATCCATCCTGATTCGAGTTCTAACAACGAAGTCGTCTTTAGTAGGAAATGATTTGCCCTGAATCCTAAAAATGGAGTCGTCTTTAGTAGGAAATGCTTTACCCCTATAGCGGGACTTCAGTCACAAATGCCAATTAATTAGCCTCCAAAACGAGTATCAGACACTAGGTGAAAAACAAAACAAATTCTAGTTTTAGTATATCACCTCTAAATAATACTAACTTATCATTCTTTTGACAAAATAGATTATTAAAAGTTTCTCGGTGAAACCGTAATCTAATGTTGGATCGAATCTCATTTCACAAGTACCAGTACTTCATTTGGAGTCCATGATATATTGGGCTTTTGGCAAGTCAGGGTAAAGATAATGGGGAAGAGCTCAATTTCTGTGCAATAATGGCGTAAAGTTCTTTTATAAACCATTAAATTATTAAAATAACCTATAATAATAATAGTTATTTGTTATAGTAATTCTAGTTTTCTTAAATGCAGGGAGAATTAATAGATTATATATAGCAATAATGTTTTAGAATAAACAATTGAATTTGTACTTATTGTCAATATAAGAGACATGTGGTTTTATGACTTTTGACTTCTTTTTTCTACCTGGATTCTTTATTTTATATAAATTACTTTTGAATTTTCTTCAAGTGATACTTCTTTTGCTCGTTTTGTTTTCACATTCTTTCTGTTTAATATAAAAAATGAATGTCAGAAAAGATAAAGTAGCTTTAAGTATTTATCGTAGTTATGGTGACAAACGAATGGGTTCACGTGATTGAATTTTTAGTTAAAGACGAAGTCGAGTCTACTTTTTTAAAACTAGAGGTTCTCTACTCACCGAACATTTGTACTAGGGCGTTTGATCGTAGCCAAAAGACCGAGAAAGGTATCCGAACATCTGTACTAGTAACAACAACAATAACAACAAGCCCAGTAAAACAAGTGGGGTCTGGGGAGAAGAAGTGTTTTCAATGGACCGATAGCCGGAGCCCGAGAATGGATGAAAAAGGAAAGGTAATTGCAACAACATCTGTACTAGTAATAATTTAATATTCCACTAACACAGAGAATAAGCAAAGAAACCTAAAGCTTAGACCAAATAAACAACTATACAGCCATATTTGCTACTAATCGGGAAGAGGTACCGAAGAGAATTACTGAAACTCATAGTAAATCTCAAGCAATTGAAATGTGGTACAAATTTGCGTACTCAGAATAACCAGACCTGAATTCCAAGAAATCCAGTCTTCAGAAATGTTGCTTCTCACGGCCAGTCTCACTTGTAATTGAAAATATAATACCATTCGCTTCAGTTGTAGTCACTTCTAAAATGAAAACAACAAAAGCTGTTTAGACACAAGCCAGAGGAACCGTTGAGCTTGCTGTCTCGAGTTCCTGACAATTCAGAAAACATGTATATGTGATCAGAATGAAAAACTCCTTTGTTCTAAAGGTAATTATTAAGATGTCAAAAATATGCATTGACTACCTCTAACCTTCTAGATCTCATATCAACATAACTTTGATTTTTGCAATGCATCATTATGCACCAAAACATATAGTTTCTACGGCTTCATATTTGCGTCATATCATGCACAAACTTTCCAGCTATATCTCTCAAACTATATTTTTATGCCGTCCAGAGCATCTTTATGGGGGTACTATACTTAAAAATCTCCCATACAATGGTGGTTATTGACAATTCAATCAAATGAATCGTAAGATTCACAAATCTAGTATAACAAGATTTCATTAGTAAATGGATGAAAACCATCAATGTTTTATGCACAAAAGCAAATCAGAAACATTCAATAAAAAACCTAAACCACAAAAGTATGAAAACAAGTTGAAAATCACTAACTGCTGCATGAAAGGAAGGTTGCCCTGAGGAAAGCTGTACCTGGCGCATTTGAGAAACTTCTGAAATATTACGGACTGGAAGTCTTAAATTGAGCTGATCCTGTTGCTGCAGATCTAACTTTTCCAATTTCTTTTCATAAAGTGCAAATTCCTCAGGCTTCTCCCACTGTTTGCATGTTTTCAGGTATCCACGCATTATGAGGAGCATGGGATCCAGTGTTAAAAAAGAAATTGGACAAATGAAACTTACCCTGCTTTCACACGTCATGCAGTTATAATAGTATACGAATCCATCAGGACAGATATGTTCGCTCCATTCACAATCTATAGACTCCACCATCTCACCATTTAAAGATCTTGCATTGACAGAAGATGCAGCTGGCAAAACATTATCTGATCCTACGTAAGTGCTGAAAACTGTCTGAGGATTGTTTCTGTTATTTGGAGTCTGCAAAAAGCAACAGATACTTGAAACATCTTTTTTTTCTAATTATCTTTCGTAGGTAATTATGTACTGGGGATTGCATTTTCTTTAAATAAAGAAGTTGCATTTTTCAAATAGGCAAGACCATTTGCATTGTGATAAAAAGATCGAGCTCCTTTGTCAAAAAGCAGAAAGATTAAGCTCTTACAGCACAAAATTAGATGTACTCTCGAAAAAACATACAGCTCTTAATAGAAAAGTTAGGCTGTTCTAATAGTAAACTCGTATTACGACATGCTGCCATCTACTTAATGGAGAACATTGTACAATAACCTTATTTGGACTCTGGTGATTAGACTGGTTAGCTGCTATATTCCCATTAAATTGCTCATTCATATGGGATGGCACCCTGCAAGTTATAAGCCTCAGATAAGGAAACCAGCAAGTAAAAATACAAGAGGCAAGATAAACTAAAAGCTAGTCTAATGCATTGGACCAGAGTAGGCAGGGGCGGATCCACCTGGTGGCCAGGGGGTTCAGTTGAACCTGCTTTATCAAAAAATTATACTGTGTATATTGATAAATTATATTTAAAGGAGAAAAATTACGGTATAAAATATAGTTTGAATCCGCTTTAACACAAACTGCTTACAGTGGAGGTGGTCGAGCGGGTTCAACATTTGTTAAGGATGCTGAGATCGAATAACCGTTTCTTTAGACTAGGGTCTATCGGAAACAACCTCTCTGCCTTTATAGGACAGGGGTACGGCTGCGTACACACTGCCCTCCCCAAACCCCACGTATGGATTTAAGTTGGGTTTGTTGTTGTTGTTGTTTGCTGAGATCGAATACCACTTTGGGGCGTTTTCCAATTAGTTTTTTTATCCGTACTTGGACCAGTGCAGTGTTTTTGAGAGCAAGAAGCGCAAAAAAGCGACAGGGGCTCGCCTCGCTTCAAAAGCGAAGCGCACGCTTCATTGAAGTGAAGCGCAACTCTTAAAAACATAACGTAAACCTTGCAAAGACACAATATAAATAATCAAAAAGTTCAATTTAAAAACTTAAAAGTAGGTAACCATAGGACAAGCAAAATCACATAAAATTAACTTTATAAACTGAAATACACATAAAAATTAATAAATAAAGGCTAAAATACTAATCAAATAAACTGAAATATAATATATATATATATATATATATATACACACACACAATAATTAACTTTATAAAGTGAAATACACATACAAATTAATTAATAAAGGCTACAATACTAAATAAGTAGGAAAAAAGGAGAAAAAAAATTTCGCACCTGCCCTAGCTATGAGCAGGTGCGAGAACAAGATGAAGAAAGATGAAAGAAAAAAAGGAAAAACTACCTGGAGTTCTCTGTTGAAGTCTTGAACCCTAGCAGTAATTGATTTTGAGAGAAATGGTCTTTACTTAGGTTAGGGGTCTGTTTTGTATAATAAAAAAACAGACCCAAACATTTTTTTCCTCAAAACTGACCCCTCCACCACAAAAGCGAGCGCTTTGTTGCTTCTCGCTTCGCGATCGCTTTGCGCTTCTTCTACTGAAGCGAGCGCTTCGTGTGGTCGCCTCGCCTCAGGCATGGAAAAGCGACAAGGCATCGCTTCGCGTCGCTTTGCGCTTAAAGCGATCGCTTCGTCGCTTTTTAAAACACTGGACCAGTGTGTGTGCAACGTAAGGGTAAGACAATCTTTGTCTCAAATTAAACATCATCTTGCCCTTCAATCTTTGACTGTTCTCTTTTACATACAAATAACAACTTCTTGTTAATAACAAGGAAAACTCTAAAATTATTTAAATATCTTAGTTAATAAATATTTGTTAAATTAGAATTTTTGATATAAATTTGTTAAACTAAATAGACAAATTTCTTAAAATAGAGATAGATAATCCTTTTTAACCTTCATAAAATATTTTAGGTTTGTTAAAATTATAGAGTGCCAACTTTAAAATGACTTCATTTTGAGATTGTATTAAGAACAAAAAAGGATAATAAAATGATCAAAGCCTACTTGTCATACCCAACACCACTTATACTACTAGACATGTTCGTCTTTGACTGAAACCCGACTACTAGACATGTTCGTCTTTGACTGAACCCGCTTGCGCAAAATTCTGGATCCGCCATTGAGAGTAGGACTTGAATAAGAATGCTCCGGGAAAGAACTGAAGGAATAAAGAGAATGTGGTATAGGAACAAGCATCTATAGCAACTTGTTACAGAAGATACTACATGCTGGACATGATGACTCTGGGAAGTAGATACATTGTTTTACAAGGCGGAAGTGTGACACTAGGCACAGGTACCGAGTAACTCTGTCCACCAATGCTTAGAAACTAATGTATGAAATTCATCAAAAATCCAATAGAGAAATAGGAAATTAATATAAGCATATAAGCAATTAAGCACACAACAATAAGAAAATATAATAGTAACAGATATAAATTAACAGTGTTCTAAGTGGTATCTAACAACTCAAACAAGAAAGCCGGAAAAAAAAAATATATTGCAAGGAAAAATGTCAAAAAATCAAAGTGGAGTATGTTAGCACCCTACCAATTTTTTGTGTTCTCAAAAATAACCTTAGAGATACATCATCCGCATATTAGTAAAACGGGTATTTCGTCTTTTTGACAAGGTGGGTTGCTCTGATGGTAAGCACCCTCCACTTCCAACCAAGAGGTTGTAAGTTCGAGTCACCCCAAGAGCAAGGTGGGGAGTTCTTGTAGGGAAGGATGCCAGGGGTCTATTGGAAACAACCTCTCTACCCCAGAGTAGGGGTAAGGTTTGCGTACACACTACCCTCCCCAGACCCCACTTGTGGGATTATACTAGGTTGTTGTTGTTGTTGTTGGGTATTTCGTCTTTCCCTTTGAGCAACTAACCACGACTCATTTTTTGGCCTCCAATGAAAAAGGTCAATGAACAACTAATATCTCAGAAATCATGAAGCTTACTGTTGTTTGCTAATAACATATCATAAAAACAAGAAATAAATAAAATAAACAAAAGCAAACCTTGCAAGAAAACCATGTTCTTTAGTGCTTTGATTTTTGTCCCAACTTCAGAAGGAGGAGCAAAAAAAGAAAGCCAGAAAGATAAATAAAGGGAACAACTATTGGGTTCGATAATACAGGAACACAGCCCAAATAGAAAGCATGACGGCTAGACAATCTTGTAAGAGAAGAAAGATCTAGTAAAGCAAAAAGATAAAAGAGCCTGCCAATTTCTAGCCTCAACAATTTCTTCCCCATTGTGCTGCTGCCGCCGAAGTATTTTTTGCCTATTTGGGGCCCAACGAAGAGAGAATTGGACAAAGATAATAGGGAATTGCCAATTTTTGCCCCCAATTTACAAAAAGCTAAAGACGTGTGTGTGGTCTTGAAACGCCTTTTTTGCCCTGGACTTACGCCTCATCTTTGGGGTGTGCACTAGGGTTGTGCACGGATCGGATCGGATCTAGCACATTTCGGATTTAGATTTCGGATTCTAGAAATGCAATCTGAATTATATCGGATCGGATTTTAAAGTTTGGATTGGATCGGACCGGATTTTGGATCGGATTATTATGCCTCAAAGTTGCAAACTAATATGTATATTTTCTTTGTAAAAGAGGCAATGCATTAAGAAAAATTCATGTTTATGCAATTATGAGAGTACTATGGTGGCAATATAGCTAAATTTAGCAATTGTAAAGGTAATAACTTGGAGGAAGATGTAAAGGAAGTACTGACTAACTGAAATTAAAGTGTTTAATCCGATCCGAAATGTTAATAAACACAATCCGAAATCCGATCCAATCCGAAATTCGAAATCCGAAATTGAATGCATCGGTTCGGATTTCGGATATCCGATCCGAATGAACAGCCCTAGTGTGCACCCACTGATATCTTCACCCCCCACCCCAGAATCGCCCGAGTGCGCTTTCACACACCCTGCCTTAGGCGCGTCCCGGGACTAGCCCAAAGAATACTTTCCGAAACACTGGTTAGAAGTGCTTAACTTTCTCGATCAAGAGAATCTGAGATATCACACTCAGGAGAGAAGAATATCAGCTCCATTCTAGTTTCTTCAATTTGTGTTCAACTTTTTCATCCAAAATAACTAATTGTTTATTCGGAAAGAGTATTTGACTCATCCAACAAAAAGTGGTACTCCAAAACTAGCAATGGTTGATCCATACACAGATGAAGGGAAGAGTAAAATTTCATGGACGGATACACACCTCGACTCACCCACCTTGGGCTTCTTAGGATCCGCAAATCGAACAATCAACGGCTGATGACAGACCTGAACCACAAGGGAATGGGAGAAAGGATATTTGGTTTCAGACCTGAACCACAAGAGAATGGGAGAAAGGAGATTGGTTTCAGATTAGACCATAAATATATATTAATACAGGGGCTTACTTTCGTCGTTACATAGGTACCATGTAGTGCATTCATTGCCGCAACCGCCATGTCTTTACAAGCAAAACTGACAAAAGCACTTCCTTCAAGGCAGGAGTAATATCAACGCCAAGAAGAAAAAGTTAAAAAACAGAGCATGTATAGACAATCCAGAAGTAGGTCAGCACATACCAATTTAATGTACAGGTAGCAGAACAATAAGCATGAGCACCAAATATGGCAAATGCAATTACACTATTCAAACATGTCCAGAAGCAGTGCATTTGATTGGTAAAATTGGGTAGCAAAATTAGCGCCTGAAAATATGACCCACGCAAGTCTGGGCAGGATGGGCTGGGCATATCTTCATTGCGGGCAATTTGGGCACAACCCAAGTCGGCTCATAAGCTTGGCTGATTTGGGTTAAAGCCTAAATATGTAGCCTAAATAGACCTATAAGAGAACTTTGTAAATATATTTTCGAAACTTCTGTTTGATATAGCCATGAAAAAAAAAATTGAAAATAACATAAAATATAGCCATAATAACAACAATAACAACAAGAAATTTTTATTTGGTAACACAACAAATTATAAGAAAATAAACAAAGTAATTGAAACTTTGTTAGAGTTGGGTGGGTCGGGCTATAACCTATTGTTTAGCCACATCTTGACCTAACTCATCCCAACCCAAGTAAGTAACATTTAGGCGGGCTAATGACCCATCCATTATTTTGATTTAACCCATTTTGACCTGCCTAAATTCAACCAACTCGCCCACTTAACACCCTACGTAAAATTGAGAACATGCAACCAGCTGAACTGTTGGCAGCAACTACAGAAGAAGCCATAGCGACAGGGATATATGGGTTCAGTGAGAGAGCATATTTGCAAACTGTTACCAAATGTAAACGCTCATGTGCATGCTAAATGTAAAAATAATAATGAGAGAGAACAGAGAGAGAAAGAGAAAGAAGAGAGTTGCTGTTACATACCACGCCGTTGTTTTTGTTCATCAAGCAAGAAAAAAACTTCTTCAACAACTCCATATGGAGAAAATACCTGCCACCAAATGCGTGCATCCAAACTCAGAACTTTTCCATTGGCTCAAAAGTGAAACAAATTGCCCCTCGGTCTCTTATCTGTTACTTAATTTGACCGTGTATATAGATTGAGGATTTAGTTGGATTTCATATAATATAGAGATAAAGAAATAATCATTAACTAATGGTACATGATTCATGATGTGAATTCGTCTTTCAAACATGGGAACTGAATAAAGCTTGTTATTTGACATAGTTCATGATACGTTACTACATCCTAGATCAAAAAATGTCAGGTAAAGTGGAATGGAGCAAGGATTAATCTTTATCACTTATATCCATTAAATGAAAATTATAATTGATAAACCTATAACCATGACATCACAGCAGAATTATTTGCTACATATTTCTTTTTATCCAATAGCACTAAGAACAAAAAAGCTAGAATTTGTGCCCAGTACGTAAAATATATAGCATGAAAATATTAGAACGTCAACATGCAGATTCTTTGCATATGTATACAGAATGCACAAATTGGACAAAGAGTAACAGTGAAAAAGGAAGGAGTAAAAAAGTAAGATAGAATCTGCATGTCTTGGCTTAAAACACATATATGTGGAGCATACATCCTCAACTTCTCTTTTGGAAACTAGTTTCCTCAGACCACCAACATAAAGTTTGTGATTGTGTTCACCCAAGCTTCCTACAATGAGAGAGAAAAGAGGTAAAAGCGGATAGAAATAACAACATAATGCAAATAAACACTTAGAATTCTAGAGGGGCAAAGAGATAACTGAAAATTCAGACTGTATACACTTGAGAAAATACTCCATGTCAATTCATCAAAAATATTATTTTGAAATACTCATTCCCTGGACTCTGTTCAGAATTCAAACCCTTACAAAATGCAGTTTCCCCTAGCAGTACCAACAGATCTATGAACAGATGGAGCCACTTGCAAATAATCATTTGTTTCATCTATCAAACGTAACAAATTCTCAAAACACTTACCTCACTGTCATGTAATACTTAAATGTTTCTCCGTGACCAGAAAGATGTAGTTCTTGAATTCCATTTTCATTACCTTAATTTCAAAAGTTTAGGTAGCTGGTCAAAATACCGTAGGTCCCTTAGCCTTGTGAGTATTATTCTTAAAATTGTTTACTATAGCCTTATCCTGACTAATGCGTTTTCCTGGATGATATAATTTCAATCGTACATGGATCTTTACAGGGAAGCTTGTCAACTTTTACATACTGCCTTGGTGGGGAGTGAGTGGTGAACAACATAGATAGTAGAAGGGAGCAAATTTGCTTTAGTTAAGCTTATGATAACTCAAGTTGGCTATTTAAGGATAAGGACTTTGCAAGGGTGGGAGCTTTATTCATGATCCTTGTGTTCAGTAGACCTTTATTTTCTAAAATTTGAACAGTGAGACAACAAACAATTACCAAGACGTTCTCGTTCCCCATCAGCGTACCTAATTATTAAGGGAACCTCACCCTGCAAGCAAGAAATATATACAAACCGGGTAAGAGGAGATCAATAATTTCTTGAGAGGGTAAATGATTTTAACTTCACAACTGAGAAGGAAACTCACCCCAGGGAAAGTATATCGACCATGGAATGCTCCAATCGCCCTATCAGCTTCATCTAGCGCGCTATACTTCACAAAACAACATTCTGCAGTGTAAATACATTTTTCATTTTTATTCTGCTTAGAGAATAATATTCACTTTTATCTGACGTCTTTACTTGTCAAAAAGATCATATTATACTTCTAGGATGATACATGTACCGAGAATATAGCGAATGTCAACAACAGAAAATAGCAAGGAGGAGGAATAAGATTAAAATCCTGGTATTTTAAATGATCCACAGTAATTTAAATTCTTTGAATTGCTTTACGAATACATAAACCAGTGCAGATGGCATGACATTTGATAAAGCAACACCATCACTGTAAACTATAACAAGTACACTACCAGATGGCCTGGCAACGGCAACAATTACCACATTCCTCTACCTTTCCTCAAACCAGTGGATTTATCCTTGAGCCGAACAACCTCAATAATATTCCCATGCTCAGCAAAAACAGAACGAACCTGAATTGAAAGAGGCATGTGTTAATATGTAGGAATACTTTCGAAATGACCAGATGATGAACATAGTCAAACATGGAACCTGCAAGGACTTGAGTGATGAAATTTCAAATAGTTAAATATCCCAGAAAAAGGGGAAGTTACTGGATCATTGGACAGGGAAAAGACCCTCATTGAAGTTGGACGAAAGCAAGTGGTTAACCCATTATTCCAGCAGGGATGAGACTATCTGTTGGTTTTCTGCACATAGTTTGGGACTGAGGTGTAGTTGATTGATTTTAATTGAATACCATGGATACCATATGGTCCATAACATATCCATTTAGCTCAAGACAAATGAAGTATCTATGTAAAATATAGGACACCTAGAAATTCCAAAAATAGAGGAATATACTCTACTTCACACAAGTTGTTTTGTGATATTGCAACTTATTTACAATTTAATAAGTTTTGAGGCAAAAAAGAAAATAGCTAATTGATATCCAGAACAAATATTTAAAAAATGGACCTTTGACAAAGGGAAGACAGCATGAACTTAATTCAAAGTAGTAGCCTAGTCTTAGTAGATGCAATGACCACAGTATGTTGCTAAAATTACTGGAATATACATCACCTATGTACTCTGCCGGTTGGTTGTTAGATCGAAAACCATGAGTCGTTTTTCATATGTAACTATTCACCAACAATATTTTCACCATACATAGATGCAAATGGAGGAAAAATATCAATATAGGTGATACCAACTAGATTGATTAACATTTAATCCTTGGTGGTACAATTTTTCTTCAGTAACAAAAACTTTCATTAATAAACACCAAGCTACTGTAAAAAAAGTATGGGCAAGGTGTGTATATGCCTCAGGGAGAGCCGTAGAGTCATCCGTTGTCTCAATAAATGCCACATTAGTAAACTTACATTAACTATTCTCCTGTCGTTTTTTGCATTTGGTCAGAGATTTGCATGTCATTGTAGGTTACCTGTGAGATTTCTAGAATTTCTAGATTTATAAGACATTTAAGAAGGTCTCAAAAAATCAATTATTAGAACTGGAACAAGTGCCTAGCTAATTGAAGCAGAATGGATGTAGAGGCTTTCTATTTAGATGAAGATGGATATAGATAAAGAGGCTTTATATGGCTGACCTCAACTACTTTGGGGTTGAGGCTAATAGTAGTTCTTGTTGGTTATTATATTTAAGCTCTAAAAAGCCTCAAGGCCCACTCTAAAGCATAACTCATAGTGTGCAGAAGTCCACTTTGTCGGAACAACTAAGATTCATCAGAACACTAGGTTTTTATGGCTCAGTGGTCAATAAAGTAGGAGAAAAACCATGAGATCTCAGGTTCAAATCTCAGAGGAGTCAACACAGGGAGATTTCTTCTCATCTGCCTAAGCTTTGGTGGGCAAAATTTAGCAGTATTTGTGCTAGTGGGAGGTAATTCGGTGGAATACTCGAAGTGTCCGCAAGTTGACCCGGACACCACCGTCATAAAAAACAACACACAACATAACAAGGAAAAAAGATATCATTATTTAAAATACTTAATGACAGAGACTTACGTCTTCTTCTTCGGCTGGTCTTGGTACTCCTACAACATAGAGTTTCACAGATCCAAAACGAACCTGAGAGTCTAAAAGGTTTTCCAAAATTCAGAAAGTCATGCTTGTGAAATACTGCTACAGCTTACAAACACTGAGTAAAATACAACATGCTCAACATTTGGTTCTTTCGCTTCCAGGGATTCAACTAACTGAACTTTTACCGACATTCTGGAATGTATCTTTCCACCAATATTACACAAGGAGAATTTTGACTTACGATACTCTTCTCTATAGTTTCCAAAATATCCAAATTTTAGTTGAGTGTAAGTTCTATGCGCTGACAGAATAAAGATTTTCTATGCAATCAGGAAGCACTAGTTGATAACCTATACTAAATCATCCAAAAAAAAAGGTTACTAAATCATCATAACCAACAATAACAGGTTAAACTGCATGGATAGTGTAAAAAAATCTTTACACCTCAGTGTATATAACTTTTACCAACATTTTAAAATGCATCTTTCTACCAGTTAACTTAGAATACTCTTTTCTATAGTTTCCAAAAAATTAATTGAGTTTAAAGTTCTATGAATTGACCGTGAAAAGATTTTGTACACAACCATGTCGTTTAAAAGGTAATTGCAGGTAACCCATTTAATAAGCATTAATCGGTAAATTATACTAGTAAATGGTACGTAACCTAATATATAAGGTTAAATCTCCCTGTCAGTATATATATAACTTAAACTCTTTTTATTTTTAACTCAAGCTCATTTTAATTAAAAAAAAAATGAAATAATCAAGTCTCTAAAACGTTAGTCAAATTTATTCTTGATAAGCAAAAGTGCCAGACAAATTAGAACCAGGTGATTTTCTTTTCGGAATAGTTAATTAGGAGCGGAAGAATAATGCTTCGTACCAGATGTCGATTGATCGTAAGGTCTCTTACGAGCTGAAAGATGTGGAGAACCACCGAAATTCTGCTCGGAATTAGGGTTTTGGTGGTGGTGATGTTGACGGCGATTGTAGTGGTTGCCGTCGCCAAAAAAGTTTCTTCTATGATTGTCGTCGATACGAGAGATAGTCTCGTCGGAAGGCCAATTCGGCGGCGCAGAATGAGGGTTGCGGTGATATTCCGGCTGGTTTCCACGGCGTTCTCCGTTACTCTGGTCCATTGTGCATCACGCGGTAAACTGATATTAGCAGTATTAATATGGCTTTGGTTTTTATATATTTACTCCTATTTTATTTCTTAATATATTCTCTTTTTGTTGACACTTTTTTACTTTTTGCTACTCATTTTAAGTCTTAAAAAATGTTATGTAACTTTAAAAATTCGAAGTATTAAAATAATTTAGCTTCTAAACTTAATTGTGATGTTTTCCTATCAAATTAATTTTTTAGTTATTAATTTAATATCTCATTTGTTTGTGAAATTAATATCTTAAACTCCATATCAAATTTCATTTTACGATCAAAGGCGGATTCAGGATCTAAATCCTATGGGTTCAACTTTTTAGATTTTTTGCATCGAATTCATAATATTTTTAAAGTTATGAGTTCATATCTATATTTTTTTACAATTTTAATAAATTTTTATCTGTAAATATTTACACCGCGTCAAAAGTTATGGATTCAGCTCAACCCACCATTAGAACACTACATCCGCCTCTGCTTGCAAGTAGACATGTTAATTACATTACGTACTAAAAGTGAAGAAACATTGTAAAGGGACTTGATATTATAGGAAATTTTGATTGGTACATAATATATGGATATTTAAAAAAAATTAAGTGATTTTCTTTATTCGAGTTGTCTAATTTTTGTGAGCGTATTAAAATTCTGTTTTAACAAAGGGCTGCTAATTATACGCAATTTAGTCGGAGAAATAGGAAATTGATTTTACTTGTTTATTTGAGCTGAGAGAACCGAACCGTAATAGGAAAGTTGGTTTTCCTAAACTAAAACCAAAACCAACTAGGAAATGCTCACATAGGAAAGTCCAATCCCAATCCCACTCTATTCAGGCCATTTCAAACTCTTATATATAGAGCTTTGAAATTCTCTGTTTTTAACAATATTACATTACATTATCGTTCATTCTCCTATCATTCATTCTGGTGCGACCTTTTTTGAATCTTACGTGAACACGGAATACGTTGTGCACCGTGCTGCCAGATGGCTGATTACCTTGTGCCTTTCTGCGAATCCCAAATCGGAGTTACTGTCACAAAAAAAGCAACAATTGTTGATCATTGGATTCTACAAACTGTGCACACACCTCGTCGTAGACTCCACAAACTCCTTATCGGTCTGAATATCAAATGGCTCATGTGTTCTAAACCCGAGGACGACCACTCAGTTGCTCTTCTCCTGCTCTGTGTTAGCGATCGTTGCCTAATTTTTCAAATCCTTCATAGAGATTTCATTCCACAGAGCCTCATAGACTTTCTCATTGACCCGAATAACACGTTCGTTGGTATTGGAGTTGAGGGAGATGTTGAGAAATTGATATGTGATCACGGGTTGTACGTAGCGAATACTGTTGATTTGAACAAATTGGCATTGTTGACTTACGAAGAAGAAGTGTATGGAAAGATGGATTTAAAGCGAATGGCGAAAGAAGTACTTGAAAAAGTTATGACGGAGAAGCCGTTGAACGTTACTTTGAGTCAGTGGAATACTGAGAATTTGAGCTATGAACAAGTTAAATATGGTGCTATTGATGCTTTTATGTCGTTTGAGTTAGGGAAGAATTTTTTTAATATATTATCGGATAGAGATAACCGTCGTGTTAAGTTTCAGCCGTCGGTGTTGCTAAAACAGACGTTGAGGAGGTTGCAAAATCTTGCTCTTGATTTGAAAAAGAAAAAGGGCAGTCTGGTGCACTAAGCTTCCGCTATGCACGGGGTCCGGGGAAGGCCGGACCACAAGGGTCAATTGTACACAGTCTTACCCCGCATTTCTACAAGAGACTGTTTCCAAGGCTTGAACCCGTGACCTCCAAGTCACATGACAACAACTTTACCAGTTACGCCAAGGCTCCCCTTCAAATAAATACATAAACTGAGAAAGAGCTTAAGGATTGATAAGAAAAGTTTATATTGTTAGAATAGATAATTGTAGAAGTTTTGGAACTTCTTTTTTCTTTTTGTAATAGCAGTTTTTATATGTAATTACTTTCTTCAGTTTCTTGAGAATTTATATTATATTCATATCTTTTTTTTTGCCAAAAAAAATGGGCAGTCTGGTGCACTAGGTATCTCACGTCCACTCGCGATCTTAAAAAGGGCGGCAACCCAAGGGGTATAATATAAATAATATATTTTATTGTTGCTCCAAGACTCCCCTTAAAACTAAATTGCTATTACATTGCAAATAGTAACCTTTTGTCGAGACATGCCTAGTGAAACTGAAATACCAAAATAAGAGCACGAAAATTAGACAACTCTGAACTCCTTTTTTTTGTTTTCTATCAAGTGTCTTGTATCCCATTGAGAGCGGACTAATTCTGATTCGCGTCGAATAATCTTACTTTGGGGTAAAGTGCTCCCAACAAAAGCGACATCATATACAAAGATAGAAATCAAAATTGATAGTCAAAAATATATAAATACTAACCACTCGACCACAATCATTAATAGTCGTATTGCTTAACATGTTACTTGCGCATTTATGATCAAATGTATAAGTTAGGACTACTTCAATAGGAATTTCTGGGGGAAAAAGCACCTTATGAAATAGGAGTAAATTTCCAAATTATAATCACGGGGAAATATAATCCTCCTTTAATCTCATGATCCATTTTCTAAACATAACATAAAAATCTGATCCAATACCAATGTATTATCTCAAAACCAAATGACGCAATATCATCAATAAAATTATTATGTTTAATGTAGAAAATGGAGTTTCAAGATCTAATTTATTTTGTGCCATCTACTAATTCTAATAATTTTGGATGGGAGCCTTAACGGGTAAAGTTATTGTCACATGACCAGGAGGTCACACATTCGAGCCGTGGAAATAGTCTCTTACAGAAATGTAGGGGAAGGCTGCATACAATAGATCCTTATGGTCCAGCCCTTCCTCGGACCTCGTGCATAGCGAGAGCTTAGTGCAACGAGCTGCCCTACCCTACTAATTCTAATAATTTTGTTGAGAAATGTATTTGGTATTCTCATAATATTGCTAATTGACTAGTGTTATTAATGTGAGCAATTAGTAGTAAGCTTTACTTAATTTTAATTAAAAAATCAACTCTAAATCAAACAATATTGAACATGAAGATAAAGTATAATCAAGTTTATCTAACTCTTCTGATAATTACAAAAGGTGCCTAACCTGAATGACAAGCTAACATCTTTGATGCATTGTTTCATACTCATGAATACGAAGGAAGGAGGAATGTCTCATTAAGGGTTTTGGATTCATTGTTGTTGAACCAGTTGGGGAGGCCCTTGGGTCTTCTCTCTTGGATCCCTCTTCTTGTTAGGGATCCCCTCTTATTTATATCCCCATGCTTCTGTTTATCCAATGATCTTTAACCTGCGGTTCCTCCAACGGTTATGTCCTTTCCCATATTCTTCACGATGGGCGTTTAGCCGTGCAAACTCATCGTTGGCTCGGTCTCAGGTATGGCCGAAATAGTTGACGGGGTCGTACTCTACAAGTGTGATCACAGTTTAGTCGACCCCTTACTACGTCCTTTGGCGTTGGCCTCATGGACAGATTTTGACTTATACACTCACCAAAGTAAAATTGTCGCAACTGAAAGTAATACTAGATTGCTTTCTCGTTGGCGACCAAACTAAGGTTTCTATTGGCGACCCTAGTCTCCACTAAACATAGAAGTGCATTTTTTGAATTATTCACCTCCCCTCCCCCCTCCCCGGCTATTTGGGGACATAAACAACTGTGGCTATGATCCTGCGTCCCCAGAGGCTGGCAGGAGTGCTGATGCTGAGACGGACAACCTGATGATGATGATGGCGGGGACGCCGATGGAGATGACGCCGAGTTAGAGCATCATTGCAGTCTTTACGCTTCGCTTTCCTTTTTGTATGTTCTTGTTTGTTTTCGTTTCTTCTTCTTTTGGGCTTGTTCTGGCCTTTTGTAAGATGCAGTTGTTGCATCTGTGAATGGAACGATTGCTTAGCCTTTACTTGTGTATATCTTCTTGATTTTTTATTTTGGTACGCTTTTTGCATACTTGTGTGGACTTTTGGACTTCATTGTGATGGGTCCTCGAACTCGTCTGTGGTCACTTTATACTTATGACTTTGGTTGAGGTCTTTTTCTGATTTGCGCTGTCTTATTTGGTCGTCGTTCTTGGTAGGCTGCTCATAGGCTGGCTTGGGGCCAATCCTTGGCTGGTCGCTTGAGTGGCGTCGAGTGTAAGCGATTCGAGCGAGGTCAAATATAAATGATTCGAGCGAGGTCGAATATAAATGATTCGAGCGAGGTCGAATGTACGTGGAGTGGAGCGATTTGGAGTTGTGTGAAGAGATGTTGCGCATTGCTTTTCATTTAGTCGGAGAATGTTACATTGTTTAACATGTATGTTTGAGAAGTTCTTCGCCTACCCAGTCCCTTCATCGGTCTGGTTGGAGTAGACGATAGGCGAAACGATGAATAACCAGCTCGAACTTCAAGGCGGCTTCTTTTATCTTGGATAAAGTTGATTCCCTGTGCGTTCGAACAATATCGAGATTCGACAGTTCTTATTGGGCGACGGCGTGTAACCATAAGGTGGGTCCCATCGAGCAAGGTCGCACTGGTAACCCTTTGTACTAGTCGAGCGAGGTCGAGCTTTCTTTTGGTTTGGCAGCGGCCGATGGTCGTAGGGGTATTATTTCGAGCGAAGTCGAAATGATAACCCACTGCAAATTTGAGCGAGGTCGAGCTTTCTTTTGATTTGGCGGCGTCCGATGGCCGTAAGGGTGTTATTTCGAACGAGGTCGAAATGATAACCCATTGCAAAGTTGTGCGAGGTCGAGCTTTCTTTTGACTTGGCGGCGGCCGATGGGCGTAAGGGTGTTATTTCGAACGAGGTCAAATGATAACCCATTGCAAAGTCGAGCGAGGTCGAGCTTTCTTTTGATTTGGCGGCGGTATTTCGAACGAGGTCGAAATGATAACCCACTGCATCATCTTTTGGTAGGATGTTGCTCGTCGCCGTGTTATTTACGCGTTTACCGCGGCGAGTCCCGCTCGTTTAATTTTACTTCCATTGGGGAGTATTACGTTCCGTGGGCGAACTTTAGTTCGCTTGGCTTTGCTTTTATTGGAGAATACTGGGCGCCTCATGGGCGAGTCCCAGTCCGCTGAACTTTGTTTCTATTGGAGAATACTAGGCGCCTCTTGGGCGAGTCCCAGTCCCTTTACTTTGTTTCTATTGGAGAATATTGGGCGCCTCTTGGGCGAGTCCCCTTCCGCTGAACTTTGTTTCTATTGGAGAATACTGGCGCCTCATGATGCCGCTTCGAAAGAGTTCACGTCCCTCTTTCGTACTGACAGAAAAACGTGACAAGTCAAAACATGATGAAGTTATGTTACCTTGTCTCCACGAGCCGGAAGAAGGAGGGGTTGCGTTGCGTGGCCGCTTGCTTCGCTTCTTGTACCAACCATGGTTTCAGATCTGGGTGTCGTACTTAGCCTCGTCGTGGTTGCGTCCCATCTTCTCGCGGGCCGGAATCTTTGACACATATTTGCTCTTTGGGATATTGAGGCCGATTCCCAATCCGGATCCATCAGATATGAACGAATAAGGAAAGCGTGTCATACTCCGTTCACAAATTGCCTATTATATGTGGATATGGAGATGGGGTGGGGTGTGTCTGCTATCTTAAGGGGTCATGCGGTGGGCTATTGTCTCTTACCCAGAGGCAGAAGAGAAGGTCGTCGTGTGAAATGCGCATGCCAAATGGGATCACGGTCGTGCCAAGCGCACGACGACTGTGATTCCGCTTTCACCATGCATGTGACGAGCCCCATTCACTGCCATGCGAAGACCTGACCTAGATTTGATCGGGTTTTTTTACCGCTTGCTTTTTATACATATTTTTGGTCAGTTTTGAGATCTAGAGGGAACTAAAATTTTGATTAGGAAATCCCCACAGACGGCGCCAAAAGTGTTTGCACAAAAAACATACCAAACTTTTTGCTAAACCAATTAAAGAAGAAATAGAGGGCAAATCCTAACCAAACATAATCAACTCTAAATCAAACAATATTGAACATGAAGATAAAGTAGAATCAAGTTTATCTAACTCTTCTGATAATTACAAAGCCTAGCATGAATGACAAGCTTACATCTTTGATGCATTGTTTCATACTGATGAATACGAAGGAAGGAGGAATGTCTCTTTAAGGGTTTTGGATTCCCCGTTGTTGAACCAGTTGGGGAGGCCCTTGGGTCTTCTCTCTTGGATCCCCCTTCTTGTTAGGGATCCCCTCTTATTTATATCCCCATGCTTCCGTTTATCCAATGGTCTTTAACCTGCGGTTCCTCCAATGGTTATGTCCTTTCCCATATTCTTCACGACGGGCGTTTAGCCGTGTAAACCCATCGTTGGCTCAGTCTCAAGTATGACCGAAATAGTTGACGGGGTTGTACTCTACAAGCGTGATCACAATTTAGTCAACCCCTGCATCCTTTGGCGTTGGCCTCATGCACATATTTTGACTTATACACTCACCAAAGTAAAATTGTCGCAAATGAAAGTAATACTAGATTGCTTTCTCGCTGGCGACCAAACTAAGGTTTCTATTGGCGACCCTAGTCGCCACTAAACATAGAAGTGCATTTTTTGAAAGAAAAATCTCTCACCCCCCCCCCCCCCCCCCCCCCCCCCCCGGCTATTTGGGGGAAGTGTAGTCACCACCAAATGTACATTTTTGAAGCGAATGCTAGTTGTCGATAATAATATTCAGTTACAAAAGTATTTGACTAGTTATTTTATTCAAAGGAAGAAGAGAGCTTTATTCTTTTATTAAATCACTTTAAAATAACAAAATATTTTTACATTAGTTTTTGGGTTTTTTTAGTTTGGTTTCAAATTGAGAATGTTTTTTTTTTGGGCTTAATTTTGGATTTACAAAAATAAAAGCCCTATATAGGATGCCTCATTCTCAATCTTTAGTGTATGGACATGTATTTATGTACTTTTAAAGAGATTTGATATTTTTCATTCTCTATAAAATTTATTCCTTTTTTTCGTTCAAACATAACTACTCCTTGATTATGTTAATAACCAAACCGAGAAAAGCCGAAACAAAATGAATAAGACCAAACTTATTTTATTTCGGATTGGATTATATTTTTGCAAAACTAAAAATCGAAAAATTGAATCGAAATAACGAATGCACACCCCTAATCATCTATATCCATTAGTTTCAGCTTGTCAAACATTTGGCCTTCTCAGTATGAATAGAATTAGAAGTACTTTGTGTTTTGCTATCTTAAAATGAAGGGTGTCAAGTTTAACTTAAATGCGTTGTTATAAAGTCGCTCCGGATGTTTACATCAAATCACATTAACCAACTATAGTGACACTCTTTCTTTTTTAGTCAATACAAAATAATAATAATAATAAAAATAATAATAATAATAATAATAATAATAATAATAATAATAATAATAACAACAACATTGTATATTTAGAACTAACAATTTAATTTTAAACGGTCATTTTAACGTTAATGAGATAATTTATAACCACACGAATATCTATAGCTCATTTTAAACCACCTTTCATTCTTTCTTAATTTTAATGTTCATTCAAATATCATCACATAGATTAAGATTGAGGGAGTAATAATTTGAAGTAAAAATGGATATTAATTAACTACTCCCTCTGTTCACTTTTACTTGACATGTATACTAAAAATAAATTTTCATTTTTACTTGTCAATTTACGCATATCAATATCAAGAGAAAACAAAAAAAAATTCTTGTTATACCCACAATATTTATTACTCATTTCAAATCATTTTCTCAAATCCAATAAAATATGCGTCAATTAATATGAGTGTCATGGTAAATTATGCACTTCATTAATTTATTATTTCTTAAGGGATGTAAAAAGTCAAAACGTGCCAAGTAAAAGTGAACAGAGGGAGTATGATTTAGTGAACACTATATTCGTGAAGACATATATCATGACTTTATTATTAAGTTTGTGTAAATATCAGCAGTGGCGGAGCCACTCATTTGCAAGGAGAGTCAATTGACACCCCTTCGTCGGGAATTATATCACGTAAAAAGGTTAAATATTTTATTTTTATGTACATATACTATGTATTGACTCCACTTAATTTTTTCGTATGCTTATTTATATTTTGACTCCCTATAATTCTGGCTCCGCTATTGAATATCAGTCACGAATCTTCTGCAACCGATCGTTGTTTGACACGTTTAGCAGATCCATTGGATCTTAGTTAGCAGTCTCTTTCCATTTCTTTTTTTGTTCGTAATCTTTTTTCCTTACCAAATCTCCTTTACGCATTGTGTTAGCAGTTTGTTAAGATATTGGAATTGAATCTTTCATAAGCAATATACTTTGTATATATAGGTCCATACTCTATCCAGATTTCCACACTGAAAATGAGCAGAGAATATACACTCACAGTTTCAAATTCTCCTCTCTCTCTCAACAGTTTCTTTAGCAAGATTTGGTTCTATTACAAGTTATGCGGCGTGATCTACCTGGTAAGCTTTTGGCTCTCAAATTCGTGTCATTTATTTGTGATTTTGTTCTTTATTAAGACGACGAAGGGAAGTCTTGGTGTAACTGGTAAAGTTGTTGTCATATGACCGGAAGGTGACAAGTTCGAGCCGTGGAAACAGTCTCTTGCAGTAATGCATATTAAGAATGCATACAATAGACCTTTGTGGTCCGGCCCTTCCCATAAACCCGTGCATAGTGAGAGCTTAACACGCCTTTTCAATTCTTTTATCAAGACGAATGTTGTTGATAGGTGAGACATCTTGACTTGGGGGACGATCCACGGTTAGCTAAAGAGTTCACATGACCTATCGAACAAGTATTAGTATTTATTAAAAAATTTAATAAATATTTTTCCTGATTCATGAGAAATCTCCCCTTTATTTAGTCCGGGGCCACGTATAAAGGACTTCAGCACCTTTCCCTATCTATTAATTTGCCGATAAGTATGATTTTTGTGACCTTTGAAACTTTTGGGGAAGCATTTCTGCAATTTTCAAAGTAACTTTTATATTTGACTTGTTAGTTTCCCTATAATTCAGCAAAATTTATTCACAAATCATGTGCATATGTGGGCTACATGCTAAAGGTGTCAATTTTTTGTGTGCAGAAAGGTAAATGCTAGTTGCTGCAGAGATACAAGGACGAGCATCTTTCAGAAATGCAGGATAAGGCGGCATACGATAGATTCTTGTGATCCGGTTCTTCCCCGAACTCGGTGCATAACGGGAGCTTAATGCACCGGACTGCCCTTTTTTTACCGATCCATTCCGTCTTTAAGGTATTTCTTTAGGTTGAAAATCAATACCATCAAGTGCACGCACCCCAAGAACTGAACCAAATACTAGAATAATAGAGGATAAAACTCCTCCAGCAAAAACATAAGCTACTAATCCTAAGTTTTTTAGCCATGTTGTTGGCAATATTATGAGAGCAGCTAGAAAGACAAAGGTTCCTCGGTCTACTATTTTTCGGCCACCAATATGAAAATTTGTATTTGGGAATAGTTTTTGCAAATTGTCGCCTTCTAATATGAGGAACTCAATTGCAACTAAGTATAGTTCAAATAAATGAAAATTGATATTATTGTTCTTCCTTTATCCCCACAAGCTAATTCATGAGTGTCAGGAATTTGCTTTAGGGAACAAAGGGAGAGTCATAATATCAATTTTCATGTACGTTGACCTATACTTGGTTGCAATTGAGTTCCTAATATTTGAAGGTGACAATCTGCAAAAACTATTTCCAAATTCAAATTTTCATACTGGCAGCCTAAATATAGGACAAAGAAACATTTGTCTTTCTAGTTGGTTACATAATATTCCCAACAACATGGTTAAAAAGCTTAGGATTATTGGCTTATATTTATGCTGGAGGAGTTTTGGCCTCTATTATTCTAGTTGGTTTAGTTTTTGGGCGGGTGCACTTGATGGTATTGGTTTTCAATAGAAAGGAACACTTAGTAAATGTCATGCGTGTTGATAATTGTTAGTAATGTGTCAAAAGATATTCTACGTGCGGCATTGGTTTAGAAGATTGTGTGACAAATGACCTTACTAAGCCAAATGGCATTTTGCATGTGATGTTTTAACATTTTGCATGAAGAAAATTTGACATGTAAGTAAAACACTTGTCTTGTGCAGAAGCTTTCTTTGGGCCTATATATATCCATGATTAGCAGAGGCAGAGCTAGCCTTTCCGCTACGGGTTCGGCCGAACCCAATAACTTTTGTATAAATCATGTATTTGTCTTAAGAAGTCTACTGAATATGTATAGATTATTAATTTAGAACCTAGTGACTTAAGAAGACTAAATTCCCGAACCCATAAACTTCAAATGCTGGCTCCGCCTCTGATGATTATGCCATCATTCTTCCATCATCCAAAAGCCAAGAAGAGCTCATCATTAGTAAAAGAAGAAATTCTTGTATCTTCTTTCCCTCATATATGTCCTTCTCCTTCTAATTTCTTCTTCTATAATATTTTAATTGGCATAAGATATTAGTTGCTTCTTTCTCTTCCAACTTGCTGGATTTATTAGTTAATCTTGCTGATTCTTGTATCCTCTAAATCAATAGAGATAAGCTTGTTTAATCTTGGGGAAGCATTTCACATTGCTGAAATAGTTTCTTAGGACATTGCCCAACACAACTCAAGCCAATTCGTGTATTTCCTCTCACAAATATTATTGCAGTATTGTTGTTGTTATTTTCCCATGTCATTTCCCTGCAATGCGATCCCTAAACAGGAGAAAAATTGAAGAATGTATCATTAGTTTAATACATACGTCGTGCTATACCAAATCTCAGTTTTCCATATTTTTGTTATCTGATATAGCTGATGGCAATTAAAATAATTTGACAATTTTAAATACGAATATAATACATCGGGCAAAAAACCAAAAAAAATAACTGAAAAGAAACAACTGAGCAAGCAAAGGGATGGGCATGGCCATAGAGTTCCATTTTCTAGTAATGACATAAAGTATACATGAAGTTTCTGTACGTTAAAATCCAATTAGTTCTCGTTGAGTTATTGGATTTGACCATTCATATTTGTGAACATTAAAATCCAATTAGTTACTCAATAATCATCATGATTTTCTAATTATATAAAGAGTAAATTTTTCTTTGTTGAAGAATGAAGATGTTTCCATTTAATTTGAATACCAGGGAAGGTACATATTTTAACTATAAGAATGATATCGAAGTAGACACTTTTGTACCTCTTGACTGAAAACTTGAAGAATATTACACAAAAGTCAACTAAGACGAGGATATTGGAAGAGTGTTAAAAACATACTTGCGCGAGAAGTTTATATTAGGCAGAATATATCGGCAGGCTACTAAACTTGTCATCACTTTTCACTTTGACACTTCATTTTAGTTCCGTTCCATTTGAACTCTCCAACCACATCTCAAATGTGTCATTTAGACACAACTTCGTGATGTTGCATATCGCGTGTGTTACACCGTTTCTCAGAGCGTGAGAGCTCAATTTTCTTTTTAAAATTTCTTTTCCTCCTACTCTTTCACACATTATCATATTCCCCCCTCTTTTCCTTCCACACCATGGTTACTGACGGAGATTGTCCGTTGCAACTGGAACTGGATTAGGGTTTGTTGAAGTTGACGGTGGAGAAGTTGAAGGATTGAAGAATTTGTGCATATCAAGCGGTACTCCGTCGGGCTGGTTTGGATTTCCGGCGGAAGCTATAATTGTATATTGATAATATACGGATCGGAGTAACTGTGATATATAATCCTTGATCGGAAGAGAGAAGTTAGGGATTTGAAAATGGAGGATTTGAGTGTTGGATTGGAGGAGACAGAGATCGGATTAAGTGCAAGATTGAGTAGTGTGTTGAGTAGAAGTAAACCATGTTCTCAAGGTACAATGGCTCGCCGGATTTTGATCTTGTCGCCAGAATCTGAGCTCAAAAGAGGTAGTATATATTTATTGATTCCGGCAACTCCATAGTCAAAGATCATTCTGTTCGATTGGAACCCTCCATTTCCGGCAATTGAAGCTCGTCGACGTTTTACAAAATATCGGGGTTGATATTTTCGGTGGTGGAATGGTCTGAAATTTGTCAGAAAGATAGATCTGGAGGTGGAGAATAATTTTAACGGTTTGAAATTTACAATTTGGCCTAGAATTGAGTCAAGCCATGGTTATGAGAGTACTTGCATTGTTCTTTCATTTGGCATAAGAAGATGGAAAGGAAGGGGGGGGGGGGGGGG
>ML242074.1:118720-141876 GCA_005239495.1 Nicotiana undulata
GGGGGGTGGGTCGTTAGAGATGATGACAGAGGGGAGGGGTGGGTTGGTATTTTTGTTTTTCTTTTATTCTTTTTCTTTTCTCAAAAGTCTTTTTTTTTAATTTTTAATAAACCTATGTGTCTCCATCTTATTGGTTACTCTGGCCTGTGAATTTCACACATCTATTACGTTTGACTGCCTATAAATTTTGTGTCTAAATGACACATGATGTGGTTGGAGTGCTCAAATGGAACAGAACTAAAATAAAGTGTCAAAGTGAAAAGTGAGGACAAGTTTAATGGTCCGCCGATGTATTCTGCCTTTATATTAAATTATACTAGTTTATTCATCCCTTTAGGATGGGGTGTCATGACACCTGCTAAGATGATAAAATTATCATATACAAATATTGAATTTCTTAAATTAGGTTAAATATTTAATGTTGTCATCCGTAAACTAGATAAAGGTGTCATAGGTGGTAGACCTTTTTGAAAGCTTTTCTCCTGTGTAAAATTCAAGTTGGAATTTATTTTGAACAACCTTTTCCGATTATTCCTTTTCTTTGTGCTTTTTATTTTCTTTTTGAAACCTTTTCTCGTGGGTTGCTCTGATGGTAAGCACCCTCCACTTCCAACCAAGAGGTTGTGAGTTCGAGTCAACCCAAGAGCAAGGTGGGGGAGTTCTTGGAGGGAAGGATGCCGAGGGTCTATTGGAAACAACCTCTCTGCCCCAGGGTAGGGGTAAAGTTTGCGTACACACTACCCTCCCCAGACCCCACTAGTGGGATTATACTGGGTTGTTTGTTGTTGTTGTTGCTAGTCATTTTCCTTTTCGGCTACCTCCCAATTTTTTATTTGTCGTTTTATTATTTTTTACATTTTTCTCCCTCTATTTTCTATTATTTTACGCGTGGTCTCTAGCTAGAAGACTTTAAAAAAAAGATATTGTCATGACCCAAATTCCTAACCATAGGGATCGGATGGCGCCTAACACTACACTTGCTAGGCAAGCCAATGTTAGAATTCGATTAGATATTTTCCTTTGATTATTTACTTAAACACAATATGACTAATTTAAAGTAAATTAAATCTAATGATTTCCAACGAATAACTCAAAAAATAAAAATGATAAACAAACAAATAAACCGAGCCACAAACTAATTATATATATCAACTCTAAGACTACCCTAGGGTCTGGTGTCACAATTTACGAACCTTACGATCAGCATAACTCTTTTTCCTAGACTGAGCTGCATGAAGTCTCTCTCCTGGATAATCTTGACCTCATCTAAGGCCTCATGAACTAAGTCTGTACCCAATAACCGAGCCTCTCCCGGCTCAAACCATCCAACTGGTGATCTACACTGTCTATCATATAATGCCTCATAAGGAGTCATCTGAATGCTCGACTGATAACTATTATTATAAGCAAATTCTGCTAACGGCAAGAACTGATCCCAAGAACCTCCAAAGTCAATAACACAAGCGCGAAGCATATCCTCAAAAATCTGAATAGTAGGCGGACTGCCCGTCCGTTTGAGGATGAAATGTTGCGCTCAACTCAACTCGTGTACCCAACTCACGCCGAACCTCCCTCCAAAAATGCGAGGTAAACTGTGTACCTCGATCATAAATGATAGAAACGGGCACACCGTGAAGGCGAACAATCTCTCGAATATATATCTCTGCCAACCGCTCCGAAGTATAAGTACTTGCCACTGGAATGAAATGTGCTGATTTAGTCAGCCTATCCACAATAACCCAAACGGCGTCGAACTTCCTCTGAGTCCGTGGGAGTCCAACAACGAAATCCATAGTGATACTCTCCCACTTCCACTCAGGAATCTCTATCTGCTGAAGTAAACCAATCGGGTCTTTGATGCTCATACTTTACCTGTTGACAATTCAAGCAATGAGCCACATAAGCAACAATATCCTTCTTCATACTTCGCCACCAATAATACTGTCGCAGGTCTTGGTACATCTTGGCAGCGTCCAGGTGGATATAATACTTAGAACTGTAAGCCTCCTCAAGGATCAACTCACGAAGCCAATCAACATTAGGCACACATATATGACCATGCATCCTCAAAACACCATCACCTCCAACTGTAACCTTCTTGGCATCACCGTGCCGAACTGTGTCCCTAAGGACCATCAAATGCGGGTCATCATCCTGCCGATATCTGATACGCTCAAATAAAGAAGACGGAGCGATTATACAAGCTAAAACAAGGCTGGGCGAAATATTCAACCTCACGAACGGATTAGCCAAAGTCTGAATATCTGAAGCTAACGGCCTCTCATCGACTAGAATGAATGCCAGGCTACCCATACTTACTGCCTTTCTACTCAATGCATCGGCCACCACATTGGCCTTCCCCGGATGATACAATATAGTGACGTCATAATCGATCAATAACTCTAACCATCTCCTCTGTCTCAAATTAAGATCCTTTTGCTTGAACAAGTACTGGAGACTGTGATGATCCGTGTACACCTCACACAACACGCTATAAAGATAAGGCCTCCAAATGTTCAATGTGTAAATAATGGTTGCCAACCCTAAGTCGTGGACATGGCAATTCTTCTCATGGACTTCCAACTGTCGCGACGCATACGCCATCACTTTGCCATCTTGCATTAATACTGCACCAAGTCTAATACGAGATGCATCACAATACACCATGTACGATCCTGAACCTGTGGGCAACACCATACTGGCGCCGTAGTCAAAGCAATCTTGAGCTTCTGAAAATTCAACCCACTCGTACGACCATTTGAATGGAACACCCTTTATCCCATATTTTATTGCGGACCTCTCGGGATCGTCGGAACACATATCTGGGTCCGTTTATCCAAAATATTGACCAAAGTCAACTATAATCAAATTTTAATTCTAGAAATTAATATTTCTCATGTTTTCACATAAAAACTTTTCGGTTTCACGTCGGGATGCGCACGCAAATCGAGATAATAAAAATTAGTCTTTTTATGACTAATAAGCCTAGAATTGGGTCTTAATTCATAAAATGACCCTTTGGGTCATCACAATCTCCACCTCTAAAACAAACGTTCGTCCTCGAACGGACATGGAAAATTACCTGAATTGGCAAACAAGTGTGGATATCTACTTTGCATGTCCGACTCGGACTCCCAAGTCGCTGCCTCAACGGGCTGACGTTTCCACTGCATTCGAACTGAAGGATAACTCTTAGACCTCAACTGACGAACCTGCCGGTATAAAATGGCTACCAACTTTTCCTCATAAGTGAAATCTTTATCCAATCGGACAGAGCTGAAATCTAGCACGTGGGACGGGTCACCATGATATTTCCAGAGCATAGACACGTGGAACACCGGATGAACTGAGGATAACCCTGGAGGCAACGCAAGTCTATAAGCTACCTCCCCCACTCTATCAAGAATCTCAAACGACCCGATATACCTAGGGCTCAACTTGCCCTTCTTCCCAAACCTCATAACACCCTTCATGGGCGATACCCGAAGCAATACTCGCTCTCCAACCATGAATGCCACGTCACCCATACTCACTGCCTTTCTATTTAATGCATCTGCCACCACATTGGCCTTCCCCGGATGATACGATATAGTGACGTCACAATCGTTCAATAACTCTAACCATCTCCTATGTCTCAAATTAAGATCCTTTTGCTTGAACAAGTATTGGAGACTGCGATGATCCATGTACACCTCACACAACACACTATAGAGATAGGGCCTCCAAATCTTCGATGCGTAAATAATGGCTGCCAACCCTAAGTTGTGGATAAGGTAATTCTTCTCATGGACTTTCAACTGTCGCTACGCATACGCCATCACCTTGCCATCTTGCATTAATATTGCACCAAGTCCAATACGAGATGCATCACAATACACCGTGTCCGATCCTGAACCTGTGGGCAACACCATCACTAGCGTCGTAGTCAAAGCAATCTTGAGCTTCTAAAAATTCAATCCACACTCGTACGACCATTTGAATGGAACACCCTTTTCTCCATATTTTACTGCGGATCTCCCCGGATCGTCGGGACGCAGATCCGGGTTTGTTTACTCAAAATATTGACCAAAGTCAACTATAATCAAATTTTTACTCTAGAAATTACTATTTCTCATATTTTCACATAAAAGCTTTTCGATTTCACGCCCGGACTGCGCACGCAAATCGAGGTAATAAAAATTAGTCTTTTTATGGCTAATAAGCCTAGAATTGGGCTTAATTCATAAAATGACCCTTTTGGGTCATCACAGTTACCAAAATTTAGAATTTCATAAAATAAGCATTCCTCTTAATCTCAAATCTATGAGTTTTCTTCTTCAAATCAGTAAAACTTGGGTCTCGATGAGAATTTTTGGATTATGATCAAATTCAATTTTCATCTTCTTTTATTATATCATAAACAATCGTGTTATTTTATGGTTATTAAATATAATTTAAATCTCACTACTATTAAATTATGATAAAAATTTCGTAAGTATTGCTTAAAAAGAATATGAGATTTATGATACATAGATAATCAATGTACAGAAATATAGACATGCTTCCAGTTAACCTAACAGCTCAAAGTGATAAGATATGTACAGTTCTGAATAGTTTATCATATATATAACTCAACGTATTCTACATGCTAATGCATCAACAGTATGAAATGCACGATGTGCTCCCACTCTCAAATAATCGTCCACTCAGTACTGTATATGGCTCGCATGGCCTAGGGAAGATCTATCCCAAAATATATACTCATCAGACAGAAGTCACTCGGTACTGAGGAAGGCCGATCCAGCCCTATGGAGAAGATCCATCTCCAGATAATGATACACCTCACAACGACTCGGTACTTTATATGGATCTACGGCCCAGGGAAGATCAATCCCAAAATACGTATACACATCACTCGCTCAGTACCGAGGAAACATGCCAATCCTGCCTCGTGGAGAAGATCCATCTCCAAATATAAACACTTCGGACAAGGTCCATGTCCCGGGAAGATCCACCCCTCAAATATCACTGCGCTCACTAGAGGTGTGTTACAGACTCCGGAGGGACTCCTACAACTCAAGCGCTATCATAAGCCAGATCCAGGCATAATCAATATTACATGCTGCGACGTGCAACCCGATCCCATATCTGTCACTCAATATCAGGCTATCGGCCTCACTCAGTCATCACTATCCAGTCTCGCTCACATAGGCTCACAATACATGAACTAGCCCGAATCAATGATATAACGTGCAAAATCAACAATTACCGAGACTGAGACATGATACGATATGCTATGACAGGACTGAGTATATAATATCAATGAAACACATGAGATGACAACAATAAATGACCACTTGGGTATCAACAATATCAGCGTGAAGCCTTAACATAATATCTAGCATGACTTCTAGCATGATTGCATTAAGACGAACGCTCGGGTCTCAACAGTATCGGCGTGAAGCCTTAACATAGTACTTAGCATGATTTCTAGCATGGATATCAATCAATAAAGAACTAATAAACGGTGCCATTGAATGAACCAGGTCACAAATCTCACGGTGCACGCCCGCACGCCCGTCACTTGGCATGTACGTCACCAAATTCTAACCACATAACACGTAGTTCGGGGTTTCGAACCCTCATAACCAAGTTTGGAAGTGTTACTTACCTCAATCAAGCCAAAACTCTACCCCGTAATGCCCTTGCCGCTCGGCTCGGCCACAAATCGCCCCGAATCTAATCAAAATCAGTATTATATCATTAATATATGCTAAAAGAATGAAGCCCATATCAAAATTATCAATTTACATCACAAATCCCGAAATTGGCCAAACCCGACCCCCGAGCCCACGTCTCTAAATCTGACGAAATTCACAAAATTAGGAAACCCATTCACTCACGAGTCCAACCATACTTTTCACTCAATTTCGACTTCAATTCGATGTTCAAATCCCAAAAATTCATTTTATGAAGTTTATACAATTTCCCCCAAATTTCTACCTCATAGTACTAATCAAATGATGAAATCATTGATATATTCATGAACATTAACCAAATCCGAGTTAGAATCACTTACCTCGATGAATTTCTTGAAAAACCGTCGAAAAATCGCCACAAACCAAACTCCCAAGGTCCAAAATGTGAAATATTACCCTAAACACCGTTTATATAGTGCATTCTATGATCTCCATTGTGCTAACCACAAAATTCCAGGCGCTGCCGCGAACCCAATCCCCGCGGACGCGAAAAAGTAGCGTTGTCCGCGCTTCTGGAGGCGGTAGTGACAAACTTCAGTATTTTGGCCATAACTTTCTCTACAAATGTCCAAATGATGATTTCTTTAGCTTCCTGGAAACTAGATACTAAGGGACACAACTTTCGTTTTTAAATCATCTCGAATTTCTTTGTAGATAAAACGATATAGGCTCCCGAAGTTAGACAAGTGAATCTGCAGGTTTGCACTGGAACGCCTCAACGCCCCAAATTGCGCCCTCGGCAGAATTCCTCTGCCCTTAGTGGTATTCCATCGCCATGAGCAAAAATTCCTTCACCCTCATCGAAAATTAAGCACCAGAACCATGCCTGAGTATCGCTAATGCCCGGACTCGCTCAAAACTCACTCGAAACACACCCGAGGCCTCCGGAAACTCAACCAAATGTGCCATAAAGTCCTAAAATACCATACCAACTCAATCGAGCTCTCGAATCACATCAAACAATAACAAAAACATGAATCGCACACCAATTCAAGCTTAATGGACTTGAAACCTCAAACTTTCACAACCGATACCGAAACCTATCAAACCTCGTCCGAATGGCCTTAAATTTTGCACACACGTCACAAATGATACTACTAACCTACTTCAACTCTCGAAATTACATTCCGACTCCGATATCAAATTTTTCACTGCTGACCGGAAATCACCAAATTTCCAATTTCGCCAATTCAAGCCTAATTCTACCACGGGCCTCCGAATAATATTCCGAACCCACTTAAGTCCAAAATCTCCTAACGAAGCTATCTGAACCATAAAAACCAAATTCGAGATCGTTTACCCATAAGTCAACTTCTAGTTGACCTTTCCAACTAAATAACCAACTTAAAAGACTAAGTGTCTCATTTCTCTCAAAAATCACTCCGAACCTGAGCCAACCAACCCGACACAACATAATAGAGCTGAACCACATATAATGAAACATAAATAATAAGGGATACAGGGCTAAAACTCTCGGAACGACCAATCGGGTCGTTACACATTTCTTGTTTATTATGCAGTCGTTAAGAAGAATATTATTGACACGTTATTAGATAACACCACTGTTGCTGCTAAATGAGAAATGTTTCTTTTTGTACTGAATGAAGTTGAGATAAAGTACTTTTCTGGTTTACCTTCAGGGATTTTAGTGAAGGCTTCTTATTCAAAAACTTCTTATGATGCTACAAGCTCAGTCGCCAAAAAGAATTTCTTAGTGGGCACTTTCTCTTATCAGATAAATGGTACAAACCGTACAGGTTTGTATTTTAGAGATAAATGGGTACTTGATGCCTCTGATGATGAATATGGAGGGGTAATCGTCAATGCAGAAAGACTACAATCCAATCCGGCAAAAAGTTGCGTTTGTGCTTCGTGCATGTTTGTGCTTCGTGCATCTCTCGCTCATTGGAAAGTGAAGGTACTTCATTAGCAGCAACTACTATATTAAATAGTCGCAAACTTCATGAGTAGATTTGTTGTCTGGTGTTGATTACTACGGAGTGTTATCAAAGGCGAAAAGCGCAAAAAGGCTCTCAGGACCTTTGGAGCTTTAAGCACAGAGCAAATAAAGTGTGTGCTTTCGTGAAGACATGCGCAAATGGGAAAAGGTACGCATATATATGTATTGTCCAAGACTAATAATTATAAGCACAAACAATAACAACCCAGTATAATCCCATAAGGGGTCTGAGGAGGGTGGTGTGTACGCAGACCTTACCCCTACTCTAGGGTAGAGAGGTTGTTTCCAATTAATAATTATAAGCATGAATTGAAATTATGTGGACAAGAACAACAAGCCCAGTATAATTCCACCAAGTGGGGTCTGGGTGAAAATATATGGACAAAGAAATTGAAAAAGACAACAAAGTAAAATATCATTTATTTAGCATCGCTTACGCTCATTGGCAAGGAAAGTACGCCTTAGAGCCTTGATGATAGCGCTGAAGAGCCTGCTAAGCGCTCAACATGTGTTTTGAGCCTCGCTTCAAGACTTAAGCGCGCTTTTGACAACGTTGTTACTACATAGTGGAAGCCATTGCATTTTCACTTCTTTTCTGTTTATTTTCGACAACTCTTGCGATTATAAAACACACTTGGAATGTTTTCCAAAAAGACTCACCATTTTTGTCAAATATCACATCTTATAAAACACATTGAGCTAATTAATGGCTCCCAATGCAGGGGCAAAAAGGAGTTTGGCTTAAGCTACCAGTGGAAAAATGTGATCTTGTTCCAATTGCTGTAAAGGTATTATAAAACTTTACCTGAAATCTTTTAAGTTTTGGTGTTAGTTTTTCATGTTGAATGCTGGCCAAAATTAATGGTCAAACTCTAAATTTTGTAGGAAGGATTTCAGTATCATCACGCAGAAAGAGGATATGTCATGTTGACTTATTGGATACCAGATGAACCCTGCATGCTTCCTTCTAATGCATCTCATCAAGTTGGAGTTGGAGGTTTTGTGATCAATGACAAAAATGAGGTGCATATTTCATTTGATTGAACTTCCTATTAACATATATAAGCTTATGAAGATCACTGTAAAAATAAGTGTTCAGTTTGAAACCAAATCAGTGATTTTTACGATGATTTGTATTTATTTTAAACCGATGTTGTGTTTATTTCAATTTATTTTGTAAAAGTCTAAATCTTAAAAGCTCATGATTTGTACTACCAGTCCTTGGGAAATGTATTAAGGTTCGGTTATTTTATCATTTATTTGTCGAAAAAATCTCATTAAATTGGATAGTTGTTAATTGGTTTACTTAGCGGGTTGGGTTAGCCACCATCACGACTAGTTGGATTTTGAGTCGTGACAAGGAATAAGGGGTTGGGTTAAAAGATGGTTAGATTTTATCGGGTTGGGCATGGTAAATTATACATAATCAGGGTTAAAAGAAATGTAGGGTCAAGTAAATAAGAACCAGTAATATAAAGACACGTGGCAAATGTGGGGTTGAAAAATTAATTTTTATTATTTAAAAACTAGAAAATTGTACTGTTAGTGAACAATGTCATAAATAGGCAAAAACTATAAGGTTAGTGACATGAATAGGCCAAAAGTATAACGTTAGTGGCATGGATATACCGACCTTTTAACAGATGGCATATATAAGCCATTTCCATTAGTTGAGCGGTGTTTTTAGGTCTTTTCCGTATTATATATGATATTTTATTTTTGGAATTTTTACATTCCTATACCATATATGAAACCTTATTACCCTCAATGTTTAAGGTTTGACTTAATTACACTTAGTATACCAAATTACCAATTCTATACCATACTTAATTAAGGGTCTAATTAATTGGACGTTTTTTACTCCTTAATTAAAGGTGTCCATATATCCCACGTTTCTCTCTCCCCATAATTCCTAACCAGCGCCGTTTTCCCCTCTCCTTTCTTCCTCTTCTCCATTCCTTCTTCTTCTCACCGTCTCTCTCTTTCTTCAAAAATTTGTTGGCTTTTCTTTTGCAGGGAAGATAATGGTTAACTTTTCAAGAGTTTTATGGTAATGATAGCAAGCAACTGCCTGGAAGAAAAGAAAGATAAAGATTGGCGCTAAGGCTTGAAAGATAAAGATTAGCGCTAAGATTGGCGCTAAGGCAAGCAACTGCGTGTTTGAAGTTATTCCCAAAGTTGGTATACAATCTATGTATAATGAATACATAGATTGTAGTTTTAATTGTAGTAGAAACGATATTGAGATCTAACGATTTGAGATATGTTTGACTTTGTAGTTTATTTGTAGAGTTTTTGTAGATGAAGAGAAAATTTTGTAGTCAACAATGAAGATTGGTCAATCGGTGAAAGCGAGGTTACATGCAGGCTAGCAAGGAGGAAGGGTGCTCCTGCATTGAATGAGAAAATAAGAGTCCAGAGAAAGAAGAAATAGTGTCATGTTTATGTAGTTTAGTTGTTGCTAGTTGGTGGTTGAAGGTGAATACACAATTTTTTGAACAAATCTTTTATGTTTTAGTAGTTCACTTGAATATAAATTGGTTGTTTTATCTTCATTTGTTCAATCTTTACAGCANNNATATTAAAATTCAACTACAATATATCAAAAACAAATTTAGATGCTTGACACAGAGTATCTACAATTTTGGTTTCTACAATTGAGTTGATTTTGTTGAATGATTGTTCGACTTTGTGTGATTTCTGGTATGAGGAAAAATATCGCTGAATTGAATTCCACAATTTGATTTCAGTTTTTGAAGTTGTTCGTCCTTTTTTTTAAATTGTAGTTTAACCAAAAAATACGCAGATGAGATAAACGTTTTCCGTTTCAAATTTGAATTGAATCTGGCTAAATCAATTACGAGATTCTCTTCCTGATTTTTAGCGCTATTATAGGAAGATTCTGCCCCTATTTAATACTAATTAATGAATGATATATAAATTGTAGGAAAACTGTGGACTGGGCGGGTAATTTACATATTATGCACATATTTGGTAATAAGGTTTCATATATGGTATAGAAAGGAAAAAATCCCTTTATTTTTTACCAAGGTGTTTTACTTGCAATTTAAATAATGATATCTCTTATTATAGATTTAATTTAAATACATTAGCATCATAGATAGAATAATCATTTTATGAGTTACCACTATTTTTAAATAGAATAATTTGATAGAAATCTACCATTATTTTTATAATCGGAAAAGGCCTAAAAATGCCACTCAACTTTCAGAAATGGTCTATCCATGTCATCCGTTAAAAAAATGCTCATTTCATGCCACTAACGTTACACATTTGGCTCATCCATGCCATTATTGACTAACGACTCAATTTTTATTTTTTTTTTAATTTTTTTTAAACCCCAACATTTCCACGTGTAATGTCCCCATTCGTACAAAATAGTTATTTAGCTTATCATTAAACCATATGAAATCTCACTCATCAAAATCACAATAAAAAACTGGGCAGACAAACACTAGGAACATTATGAACACTTTCGAACAAAAAGAAATAGTACAAAATCAATGCCCAAATTATTAGTTCTAAATAAAAGGATGCTAGTGGACAACTAATCAAATATAGTGCCACTGACATTTTCATAATTGAGAAATCTAAATTTTTTATTGTAAATCACCTGAAATGCAGTGGAAGTAGCCTTAACTTTGATCCTTCTGTCAGTATGGATCACGAACTGGTTGGAAACAATGGTCTAAATTTGACTTGAAGTTGTCGGAATCCCATACCAACTGGTTCCACCATTCTGATCGTCCTCTTATTACTTTGATGTTCTTGGAAGTTTGAATAGACAGAGGCAATTTCTTTATTTGATTGCATTTTATCAACCTAAGTTCCTCCAGGTGTTCCCACGTATTCTCTGGCTCGCCCAGAGTTCCTAATTTTCGTAACCCTTTTAACCATAACTTCCGAACTCTTGGAATTTCTGAGTTGGCAAGTGTCGTCTGACTTGAGCTGCATTGCACAAACAACTCTACCAGCTCATCACAATACTTAATTTCAATATGTTCCAGCTGATTCGGCACAGAAAAAGCTCCACCAACATTAAAGAGACATCTCAATCTTGGACAACGGACAATATGTAGCATGCGTAATTTAGAAAACCTTAGACCCAGAAGATGACTGATATCAGATACACTCTCTAAATTAGATATCCAACTGAGGCAGAGATGTTCCAGATTTGGCAGAGGGTCAAACTGTCCACTTCCTTCTTCTGCTGGTTTGAAATCACAACAACAGTCATATACTGTAAGTTCTTTTATTCCATTAAAACTGTTGTATGCAATCAACTTCCTGAGACCCTTGCAGTTGTCCAAGAATAAACTTGAAGCAAACTGCAACATGCCTGAGAGCTCTCCCTTATTGAAAATTTCACACTCGGAGATAGTTATTTTCCTTTCTGGGTAGTTGAAACCTAGAGGCATTGGAGCTTCGCCAACTTCAATGTGAAATCTTTTCAATCTAGACATCCAGGTGTGGTCTCTATTAGAAACTGATGAGCTATCCAATTTGATGGAAAGAGAGGTCAGCTTCTGTAAAGAGGAGAGCTCGTCAAAAGAAGTTGATTTAAGACGGGTACCCAATTTGAGAAGAATTCCTTGGCCGATGCTCTTCAAACGATTTGCAGTTAAACGCCTCAGATCTGTCAACTTGTCCATTCCTTGCGGCAGACGACGTAAACTTGTATAATCACAATCAAGCAATTGCAAATTGCAAAGATTACCAATAGGTGGCAACTCTTCCAACCCGGTGCAATTTTGTAGTATTAGAGCACACAGTTGATATAAACTATTGATGGAAGAAGGCAGTGTTGTAATATAAGTTCGACTCAGATTCAGAACTCTTATTGCTGGAAATGCCAAAAAGAATGTATCGGGAATTTTCAAAAGGCGATAATTGTCTTGCAAAAGTAAAGTTGTTGTCTCTGGGCATTCAGGGCCATCAGGTAGACATTCAATGTCGTTGCTTATGAAAGATATTCTCTTGACAGAAGTTGACACATTAATATGTGATATATCAGTCAACCCAACTCCAGCTTGAATAACATAGTTGTGTTCATTCCCCAAGGAATTAGCTATCCATATAGCAACATCGCGAACCACGTCATGCATCTTCACGGAATCCAACTTATAGGTTTCTAGCAAGCAAGCGTCCTTTAAACTCTCAATCATTGTGATTCCCCTGTTGTAGGCTTCTTCATATGTGTTATGTTCTCCAAGGAACCGCTCCGCCCACCAACAATGTATGAGATCATCTGTTGAAATAGCCGCTGGATATAAGGAGCAATACAAGAAACAACTTTGAATGTCACCTCCCCTTTTGTTCACATGTTTGCTTCTTTGCTCTGAGGATAATTCAATATCTTGAGATTCTAAAGAATCAAAACTCCACTTGATGACCTTGTAAACATTATCTTTTACATCTTTGTTGTGAGGTTCGGACACTCTAAGTGATCCCAAAGCATCTTTCCAGAGCTCTAACCTATCCTTCCCTCTCATAGATGCTCCGATGACAGTGATTGCTAAAGGTAATCCATCGCACTCCTTTGCAATTTCCTTTGCAACTGGTTGAATATGCTCCAGATTGGCAATATCTCCCGCATTTTTGACAAACATTTGCCAAGATTCATCTTCATCAAGTGTCAACACCTTCATTTCGGTGTCTGTTTTCATTTGCCTACAAACATCAAGAAAACGAGAAGTTAAACTTACCTTTCTTCTTGTGGAATATTCACGTTGGGGAACACCTACATGATCCAAATTTATAGCTTCCCAAACATCATCCAGTATAAGAAGGAAACTCTTTTCTTCCTTGAGCCTCTGATGAATTCTGCTAGCAATGCGTTCTACGCTCTCCTCATTGTCTACCTTTAGGTTTAATCTGTTGGCAATATGTACTTGAACCTTTCTTATGTCTATTGGCGGTTTGGGCACTGTAACCCATGCCACAACACTAAAAGACAGTTTAGAGCTTGACGCAGCAGTCTTTAGGAGCTCATTGTTCATATTCTTCACCAAAGTTGTTTTGCCGATTCCTCCCATACCCCATACACCAATGATGCCTACCTGAAAGAATTCAAGTTACCCAAAAAGTAATTTACCCACAAGTCATGGATGGAAAATTGGTTATAAAGAAGAATTAATTTACCTTATCATCTTCTAAGAGTTGTAGGATTTTGTTGAGATTTCTTGTTGCTGTTGTCTGGCCTTCTATTGATGGTCCAGGGATGAACTCCACTTTTTTCACCTGGTAATTTTCTACCACCAATCTGGATCCAAAACTTTCTCCCATTCTATTAAGGTCGCAAAGTTGATCTCGCATTATTCGTGCTTGAGTGGAAACTTCCGAGCGAAGACTGCAATTTGGACAACATTTATATGCAACAACAATCTTAATGTCTTGTTGCATAGATTCCCAGTCAGTCTCCAGCTGGTGGACATCGTCAAGCCACTTGAGAACATCTGGTTTTGGTTTATAGCCTTCTCCCTCAGCTCCTTCCACCTTCCCTTTAATATCATCTCTAAACTTTGTTAGCTTCTCCATTTCCTTCTTTAGATTTTCAATATTGGATGAGAAACGGATGGTATTTTTAATCATAGGGTAGATGCATTTACACATGAACTTCCCAATCTCAACAACAAAACCAGCTACTGCATTAAAAATTATTTCCATTGAACTAACTGTTTCTTCTTTGCTCAAGGCAGAAATCCGATCAATTATTGGAGGGGCAATATATTAATCTCAAGAATAATATGACTTCTCTCCTTGCATTCAATTTGGTTGTTCAAACAGACACAGACACAGACACTGGTCCCTTTTCTTTTTCCCTCTAACGCTAGGTGCTCGACTTCTATCTTGACTCTTGAGTCATATTTATATTATTGCCAATAAGATTATTGGATTTTTGGCCTCCACAATTTTCACAACTAGACACAGTTTTTATTTCATATTTTGGACACAAGCAATTTATTGATTGAAAGTTAATCATATGATCTACGATTTTTGTTATTTCTTGTACTTAATTTGCAATATACTACAAGTAATCACCACTAATATTAACAACACAATAAAAATATGAAATTACAGTAATCATGTGTGTGTATATATAATAGTTTACTGTACCAAGTAGTAACTCTTAAAATATTTTAATTTTTTTGCATCACTTGACATTATTATCAGCATCAGTTTTACTTAAAATTAGAGTGCACCCACGGTCTTCAAATCTTAGATCCGCCTCTGCTTCAAGTCAAATTTACAGCATTGTTTCCTACCAATGTCTCGCTGGTAGGGGGAGGATTTAGCGATATTGTTTCCATTGCACATCAGGTGATTGTTAATTATACAAAGAAGACCTACCGTTATTTTTATGATTGTTATTTTAATATTACATGCATTAAGTATGTACGTAGGTATGTATCTCTGTATCATTAAAATGTTATCAAGTGTGATCAATCCTGTTAATTTTCAAACAAAAGATTTCAATGAGAACAGGTATTTCTTTATCAGAGCCAATGTAACATAGAAACTCTATTGACATGGACTGTTAAAAAGTAATAGCTGAAGTAAAGATAAAAATAATGGCGAGGAAGTGATATTGATTAAAAACCAAGGTAGCTAACGAGGGGATTAAAGTTCATATGATAAGTATGATATGATTATGAGCTAAAATGCGGTTGCGGGAAGAAATACTTTTCGGAAATCAAATCACTTGTTAAAATGTATTTCACATATCTACATAGTCCATGTCCTATACGTTACAGCAGATGTATGTATGTGTGTGGAGAAAAATTACGAAAATTTCAGGAAATATTACGTTCTGAACGCATAATTTGAAAACTGCAATGTGCTCAACACCTGTTGAGCGCTTCGCCTCGCTTAGCGGGCGCTTTAATGTTGTTATCAAGGCTCTAAGGCATACCTTTTCTTTCCAATGAACATAATCCTGAAGCGGTGATCACGCCCACGTCAGTTAAATATTTATACGTATGTAATTGTCGGAATCCTTCCCGCTATGTCTTCTATAATTTCGCCTAAGTATTCTCTATCCATCATGAAACACTCATGCTACTGTAAATCTCTCTCGAGTAATTACAATAATCTACTAGACACACTCTCTCGAGTTACGCTAGCTAACTTGTATTACAGTTCACTTTAGATTGCACTCAAGTTATCGTTATCTCTAATCCAACCTTTAAACCTTCGGTTATGGATCTCTCCTATACTTTGGGAGTGATGTTGTTCAACAATTACCTAAATATGCACTCTCTCAAGTAGATACACACAAAATAGAAACAACTAATTGAGGATCCTTTCAATTAACTACAACAAGAACGTAGTTGAACAAATAGAGATTAAACTTTGGCAAAATTATATAAAAACATATCAAGAATTTATCCTACAAAAGGTTCAATCAAAATCCTAGATAACAAATTAATTATTCATAATAGTATGTAAAAATACAATACTAAAAGTCATAACCAACAATGAAAAATAGGAAAAGGAAGGAAAAACTTGTAAAAGAATTCTCCGCCTTGCTCCTATTGTGTCTCTACCTCTTTAGGTCAAATTTGTGTCCAAAATATGTCCAATATCTCGAAAATACCGTTTTTCCATGTATATATACCAAGTAGGGTCGGTCTCAAACAATTATACCTTCTCCTACGTGAAAAGGGACCTTTTTTTACGCCTGGACGCTTGCGGGCTCGGCCAAACGCGGCGCGGGCGCGGTCATTTACCAATACTCTGATTCTGCCCGCGTCCAGGTCCGCGGTTGCGATTTCAACTGCGTTTTTCACCCTGTTCCGTTCGGAATTTGGGAAAACGTAAAACATGAAAGTTGTATCCCTTTGAGTTATCTTTTCAACCATATATTATATAGCCCAAATAGAGTTCGGAGCAAAATGTTATGTCCATTTTACTAGACAGTGCGCAATATGCCCATTCGAGTCTTCGTTTGTTCTTAACTATCAAATTTGACCCCCGAACACGATCCCGACTTAATTTCTTGGGCTTTTACTCAGATTTAATAGCTCCAAATCACTTGAATTCATTCTATAGCATCTATATAGCTCGGAATCACTCCTACAAGGTATAAAACACACAATTAGTGCAAAACACTAGCGATTAAAGCTCAAACCCAATTAAAGTGCAGTAAATTAGAGTGTAATAAGCGACTAAAATACGTAATTATAGCCTATCATCAAGCGGCGACACTAAACATTTGATATTTCACTTTATCGTATATTTTCTTTAATTTCTTTGTCCATATATTTGGTATTCGTGTTTATAGATATTAGTCTTGGACTACACATGCATATTTGTAGTTTTTTCCCATTTGTGTCTTTCTTCATTAAAGCCCACGCTTTATTTGCACTTAAAGTCCCAACAGACCTTAGAGCTTTTTTTGCGCTTTTTGCCTTTGATATCACTGATTTTAGCTATTATATACAGGAAGAGAGTCATATTAATTACGGAAAAGGCCTAAAAATGCCACTCAACTTTTAGAAATGGTCTATCCATGCCATTCGTTAAAAAAATGCTCGTTTCATGCCACTGTCGCTACACATTTGGCTCATCTATGCCTAACGGCTCAATTTTTAATTTTTTTTAATATTTATAATACTCACATTTCCACGTGTCATGTTGTTATTGGTCCGAATAAACTCATGCCCCAATTAGTTTTAACCTTGGTTAGGTCCACCTACCCAAACCCGACCCAGTTAAAACATACCCAAATCAACAACCCAATCCTTTCTCTCCGGTCGTCTTCCCCACTTAGTTCAAGGTGCTGGCAAAGAAGTAATTCGGAGAAGAAAGAAAAGAAGTTTCCGCCACTATTATCGTCCTTAAACCAAGATGGAAAGCCAAATTTCTTCATGCGTACGGCGAGAAAAGATGGAAGGTTAGAGTTGGCAGAGGTTAAAATTGGTCGGCCCGAAACTCTCCTTGCTTCCGGCCAAGATGGACGACTGAGATTACATCTCATTCGTGATGAAGAAGAAGAAACAAAAGAGGAAAACGAAGATCCCCCCCTGGACGATGAAGAAGAGGTGATTGAAACAATTCAAGAAAATGATGAAGAAATACTTGAAGAAGAAGACAAGGTTGCAGAGTGGAAGTTTTCGGTGACAGTGGAGATGGTGTTCAGAGATGTTACGGTGGTCATCACCTCTGTCAATGGAGGTTTTAGGGTTTTTGTGATTTGTGGAAGATGACTGGAAAGGGGCGATTTGGAATGGGTTGGGTTAGATTTGGTTGGGGTTGGGTTGATTAATGGGGTAATAAGTTAACCGGTTTGGGTTTGGGTTAATCGACATAACCCGGGTTAAAATAATGTGGGGCATGGGTTAATTCGGACGAATGGGGACATTACACGTGGAAATGTTAGGGTTTAAAAAAAAATTAAAAAAAATTGTGTCGTTAGTTCATTAATGGAATAGGTGAGCCAAAGGTGTAACGGCAACATTTTTTTAACGGATGGCATGGATAGGCTTTTTCTGAAAGTTGAGTGACATTTTAGGCCTTTTCCGTATTAATTAAGATATAATAGGTCACACTCTATTGGATATTATTACACTGATTTCTATTCCTCGTCACTAACTCCAAGTTTATCTGCCATTCCAAGTTTGTTTTTCAATTCTCACCTCTTGCCTGTGTGTTATATTTAGCAAGAAGAAATTCTCCATCAGTCCCTCAACCAGAAACGTAAGACCTTATAGAACCACATATTATACGTGGAGTGCAAGGCAAACCAGTGATGAAGTCCATATTTATCATGTCCCATTTCCACAATGGAAGCTCAATATACTGAGTTAGGCCTCCAGGCCTCTGATGTTCGGCTTTAACTTGCTGACAGTTGGGACATTGGGCTACCATCTTCGCGATATCCTTTTTCATTCCATTCCACCAATAGATTTGTCGAAGGTCCCGATACATCTTTGTCGCTCCGGGGTGAACTGCATATCTAGAATAGTGGGCCTCCGAAAGAATCTTGGCGCGGAGCTCTCCGACTGTCGGTACACATAAGCGGCCCTGGTATCTAAGGACTCCATCTCTAGTTAGCTCAAATAAAGGTTGTCGCTGTTGTGGAATACTTTCCCTCAGTTTTATAAGCTCATGATCCTCGTGTTGTCGCTCTTTCACTTCAGTAACAAAAGAAGATTTTGCCGTATTCTGAACGAGAATGCGTCCACCCTCTGCGTCTACCAAACGCACCTGCAAACTAGCTAGCTCGCATAGAGTATCTGGTCATCTTGACCTTATCGGCTTCAACATGGCTTAGACTGCCCATGGACTTCCGGCTAAGGGCATCAACAACAATATAGCATTGCCGGGATGATATAAAATATCAACATCATAGTCCTTTAGTAATTCTAGCCATCTTCTTTGTTCGTAGGTTCAACTCCCTCTGTTTAAATAAATACNAAAAATATCAACATCATAGTACTTTAGTAATTCTAGCCATCTTCTTTGTCGTAGGTTCAACTCCCTCTGTTTAAATAAATACTGAAGGCTCTGGTGGTCGGTGAAAACATCAATATGAACACCATATAGATAATGCCGCCAAATCTTTAGGGCAAAGACAATTGCGGCTAACTCAAGATCATGCGTAGGATAGTTCTGTTCATGTTTCCGCAACTGTCTTGAGGCGTACACGATAACCTTACCATGCTGCATAAGAACACAACCTAAGCCAATTCTCGAGGCATCACAATATACAACATAACCCTCGGTGCCATCCGGAAGAGTCAAGACAGGTGCCGTAGTAAGCCTTTTCTTTAGCTCCTGAAAACTTTGTTCACATGCCTCAGTCCACTGAAACTTAGCTCCCTTATGTGTCAGTTTCGTCAATGGTGCAGAGATAGAGGAAAATCCCTCCACAAACCTTCGGTAATACCCTGCCAAGCCTAAAAAGCTACGAACCTCTGTCGGATTCAAGGGCCTCGGCCAAGTCATCACAGCTTCAATCTTTTGGCCATCAACCTTGATACCATCGCCGGTAATAACATGACCAAGAAAAGCTACAGAAGTTAGCCAAAATTCACATTTAGAGAATTTAGCATATAACATGTAGTCCTGGAGAGTCTGCAATGCAGCTCGCAAGTGGTCCGCATGCTCAACTTTCGATCGTGAATATATCAGGATGTCGTCAATAAACACAATAACAAATTCATCCAAGAATGGTTTGAATACCCGGTTCATAAGATCCATAAAGGCTGCTGGGGCATTTGTAAGCCCGAAAGACATGACAAGGAATTCAAAATGGCCATACCTCGTCCTAAATGCTGTTTTTGGGATATCAATATCCCTGACTCGTAGCTGATGATAACCGGATCGTAAGTCGATCTTCGAAAAGCATTTAGCACCTTGTAACTGGTCGAACAAGTCATCAATCCGTGGAAGAGGATACTTATTCTTGATAGTGACTTTATTTAGTTGCCTGTAGTCAATACACATCCGCAAGGAGCCATCTTTCTTTCGAACAAAGAGCACCGGAGCACCCCATGGGGATGTACTTGGCCTAATGAAACCTTTATCGAGCAAGTCTTTAAGTTGTTCTCTTCAATTCCCTTGCTCTGCAGGAGCCATCCTGTAGGGAGGAATGGATATAGGTTGCGTATCAGGAAGCAAATCTATAGCGAAATCGATTTCCCTTTCGGGGGGAATTCCTGGAAGATCGTCAGGGAATACTGTCGGGAATTCATTCAAAATAGGAACCGACTGAAGAGTCGTTGGCTCCTTATCTATATCCCTGACATGAACCAGATGGTATATACAGCCTTTAACAATAAACTTTCGAGCCCTAAGGTATGAAATAAACTTACCCTTGGGTGTGGCTGCATTACCTTTCCATTCAAGGACACGCTCACCAGGAAAATGAAATCGGACCAACTTTGCACGACAATCAATATTAGCATAACAAGCTGCCAACCAATCCATACCCATAATGACATCGAAGTCTAGCATAACCAATTCCACAAAATCAACAGAAGTTGGACGGTCATTAATTAACAGTGTACAACCTCGATAGACATGATTAGCTACAATAGAGTCGCCAACTGGCGTAGACACCTCAACTGACTGTGGCAACAACTCAGATCTCATGTCAAGCTTACCAGCAATAAATGGAGTAATATATGAAAATGTAGAGCCGGGATCTATCAAGGCGTAAATGGCATAAGAATGTATTGTCAATATACCTGTGACAACATCTGGGGATGCCTCTGAATCCTGTCGGCCTGTGAGTGCATAAAAGCGGTTCTGGCCACCACTAGAACCTGAGGTGTCTCCTCCACCTCTCCCCCTACCACGACCCTAAGTAGACTGTGGACCTGGTCTGGGAGCACGGACTGAGGGCGAAGAGGCTGTTTTGGATCCTGAAGGCTGAGCTGGTGCACCTCTGCCTAACCCCGGGCACCGGCTAATAAAATGACATGTCTGCCCACAATGATAACATCCACTCGAACCCTGTCTACACTGCCCGGTGTGCATCTTACCGAACTGAGTACATAGAGGAGTAGGTTGTCTCATCTGTGCGGAACGCTCGTGTCGACGGCCCTCAGGCTGGCCTGAGCTCTGCCCCGGTCCTGACTGAATATAACGATCAAACCGCTGGCCCTGTATCTGTGGTGGGAAACTACCTGCTGATCGAGGTGGATATCGATGGAGTGGGGGCCTAAAATCACCACGTGGCTCCCTATAAGACCCCATAGTACGAGCCATCTTACTCTGCTCCCTATCCCTGCGAGTATCATGAATCCGACGGGAAAGGTCCTCTGTAGTCTGAGCAAAAGCCTGTATGCGGGAAATATCTACATCATCCGATAGGGATGCTACCCTACAGCCTCTAATCAGATGATCCCGCAAACCATCCACATAATGATGAACTCTAGCCCTCATGGTACGTACGTATCTGGTGCATACCTCGCCAAAGAATTAAACGTATGGTTATAATCCCTCACACTCATATCCCCCTGCTTCAGGCTAAGAAAATGATCAAGACGGGCCTCCCGAACCTCCCGTGGCAAATAATGGGCTAAAAATGCCTCAGAGAAGTCCTCCCATTCTGTTGGCAGAGCATCAGGTCCTCTAGATCTCTCCCATGCCTCATACCATAGGGCAACTACATCACGTAGTCGAAAAGAAGCCAACTCCACAGCCTCGGTGACGGAGGCATGCATCACCCTCAATACTCTATACATATGGTCTATAAAGTCCTGGGGATCTTCAGTGGAACTGGATCCTATAAATAATGGAGGGGACAAGTGAAGAAACTCTCGTACCGTCGAGCTTCCTGTCCGATCTCTCCGGGCATCTTCCCCTGACTTTAGCTGTCGCTCATGAATAGAAACCATCCTAGTCAGCAACTAAACTGCCTCCCTTATCCCATGCTCCCTAGTCTCTGATGGGGGAACAACAGGTGCTGGAGGTCCTGTGTCTCTAGCTGCCTCAGGTACCAATGGAACTGGTGAGGATGGGGGTACTGCATCTCCCTGGGCTCCAACAAGTGCTGGGGAAGCTGAAACTAGGGGTACTGGAGACTCACTGTGTGCCTCTAAGGGAAATCTATCCCTCTGACCCGGTGGGGAACGACTGGTACTTTCCCCCGGATCCATACCTATCTCTCGCTGTGCCATCTCCTGAGCGTAGGTAGCCTGTTAGATATGAAACACAAAGCACGATTTAGATTCCATATGTTCTTATAACTTCGCTCTATAGCACAATCTATTAATTGAAAGAAATGTAACCATTCCTAAATGACTCATAGCCTCCTGATTATAGGTGTGGTGCACAACACACCCATAAGCAAGACTCTACTAGACAGGCTTGTGGACTCCCNAAATAAGCCACATAAACAAAGGTAGACAAGCCAAAATAATAAAGTACTAGCTGGCCGACGAGGCCGCGACTGAAGACATACATGCCTACATATATATATATATATATATATATGCCAAACCTATGGGCTGGAGACTGAAAGCTGCAAAAAGAAACCCATAATATTGTGTCCACAATAGCCTCTAAGAGTGTCATAAGCGATGTCGGGACAAGGCCCCGACTATACCCAAACTATACAACAAAAGTAACCATCCTATGGAAGCTCCATGAAGAGGTGGAGCTTACCAACTCACAGATGAACCCCGAAATCCTAGCGGAGGGGTCGATCAGAGTCCCTACCTGGACCTGCACGCATGAAACAAAAATGCAGTGTTCCCAAGCAATGGGAGATCAGTACGAATGAAAATGTACTGGTATGTAAGGTAGAAAGTTGAATCATACATAGCTGATGTAAAAAGGGTAATAGAGATACCACCTGACACTGAAACTCTGATAGCCTCCATGGCTGACATCCGACCTCATAGTAATCAAATATGCATGGTATGCTCGTGTAATCGTATGTCGTGAATACATATATATTGATGCAAATGCATGACATACCCAAC
>ML242075.1:0-17699 GCA_005239495.1 Nicotiana undulata
TGATTCTCACCGGATGTGAGATACGTAGGCAAACCTCATCGGTTCCGGCCCCCAATATTAAAATAAAAAATTCCAAAAAATATTTTCCTTTTATTCCTTATTTAGGAGTATTTTTTAGGAAATTCCAAAAAAATAACAAATGAAAGTATTAGAACCCAAAAAATATTTCTTCATTTAAAAAAAAGGGACAAATAAAAATACAAAAATAATTTCTACCTTTTTATTTTCCAAAATCTCAAAAATATTTAACTTAGTTTAAAACTAAATTGTAGAACATAGCTTCAGATTTTCTCTAAGTACATGTTTGATTCCTTGAGTTTAAAACTGAGCTCCATCTCTGATTTCTGAAATTTTTGAGAGAATTGAGTTTCTACTGATCATCGACTCGATCTTTCTGAGTTGAGTCCGTGAATTCGACTCGAGCTCTTTATCGCTTGATTTATTGAATATTGAGATAAAATATGGTTTGAGCGGCTGAAGCTCTAATCCCTTGTTGCATCTGTTTAGCTAAATTGTGTGGTAGTTCTAAAAGTTTTTGAAGAAAACTACTTGCACTTTGGTTCAGTTCTACTAGAATTCCACCAGGATTGTAGTTGTTTTAGGCAGCATTTAATAGCATTCTTACTGCCTACTGCCTATTTGATGAAAGATTTTGAGAAGCTGATCAAGTTTTAGGCCTAATTCCTAACTTAAGAACTGAATACTTGTGTGAACTTTTGGTGATTTCTGGTTTGGTTTCTGCTAAGTTCATTGAGTAGTTTGGTCAAGTTTTGGTTGGATACCTAAGTTTCTGAACTGAAAATTCATCTTAGTCTACTGTTGAATGAGAGGCTTGAATTATTGAACCTGGTTTTGTGTCTAGTTTAGGATTTAAGTTAATTTTTCCGATGAACTGAAAACTGAATTTTTTTGCATATTTGATCTGCAATGCTGCACAGTTTAAGTGCCATTTCTGCACTGTTTTGGGCATCAGTTCAGCAGTATTTGAGCAGCTCTTTTTTTTTCTATTTTCTGTGTGCACAACCTACTGAAAAAAATTTCTTGGTTGAGTGTTTTGCTTTAGACAAAGTTCAGCCGTGTTATGATCAGTTTTAGCAATAGTTTGTCAGTATTTTCTGCATATCTTGAGCTCCCAATTGTGCACAGATTGAGGCTACTAAACAGCTGGTGTATGGAGTTACTAGTGAGGTACTTGTAGCTACATAATCCATCAATCTGACAGTTGATATTCTTGGTGCTGATTTTCTTGTGAGGAAGCAAACTTTGTTAAATCTATTGCTTTCAACTCTGTTAATGTGTGCATGATTATGTCTTATTCTGTGATATGAATTTGTTGTTCCTCACTGTGCATATTTGATTTGAGAAGGGTACAACATGAAGGGCAAGAGTTGGACAAGATTTTATTTGTCTTTCCTGCTAATTTGCCTTTCCCCACCCAACTCTCTGTGATAGGGCTTAGTAAAGGGCTCATAACATTCACCAGGTTTGTTGTGACTGGCACTCACATATGTGCACCTGTATCTATTAATGAGTTGAAAGTTCATGCGATTCTTTTTAAAACTCTTTCTTAAAGATGGGATAACCAGATTGATTGCTATGATTTTTAAACTTTCACATTACTTCTTTCACGCTGTCTTGATAACTGATCTGCAATGTTATTGAAGCCTCTATTCTTGGATAGAACTTTTAGTTCTTAGTGTGAGGAAGATCTTTCCCTCTGTTCATATCCTTTTATCAATAGACATTCATTTTTACCCAAAGGATTCTTCAGTCATATCATCAGGTTGATAGATAGTTGAGCTCATGTTTGTGCATTCCCCTAGTAGCACTTCGATTCGATGTTGTGGAAAATTTACAACTTGCCTGGATGTTCTAGCTTTCCTTCTCTTAGCATATTTATGAGGTTATATGTTTAAATTTTTGCAAAAGTGAGTGCTTAGTTGAATTTTCAATTAGGATTGTTCTAACCACATTGTTTTGAAATTTATTTTGTTTCTAAAGCTTCAAGAATGACAAGCTGGGCGATTCTATATCTAACTTCTACTAGGTGGTCATCACTTGCATCTATAATTGTGATAATGTGTATTGCTGTCTTTGGTCCTATTTGTGTCCCTAGAATTCAATAGTTTGCAGGTATCGTTTTGCAGCCTTCTTTTTGATCCACAGCTCAGTCCATGGGACTTTCTAGTTCATTTCAATTACCCTTGTGTGAAGGATATGGGCCCCTGCTATGCTTTACTTTTGTAGGGAGAATTCGTATTCCTTCGGTTATGCTTTTTGTTTTTTTTCTTGTTGCAATTAAGTCCTCTTATTCATTTCAGTCATAGGCTTCTTTTCTATTTTGCAAACAGGTCACGAAGAGCGCGGTATACCACTCTACAATGCAACACCATACTGATTTCCATGAATGTTCCATCTATAGGACATAGCTGCAATAGGGCATGCCATCTTCTTATACCTGCCAGCTTTTTGATTAGTTTTTCCACAAGTTCATTGAAGCGGGTACTTGTTGTAGGGTAGGGTTCTTGTCTGAAGTCCACGGTAGTTTAAGTTTGAGTTATTATATCGATGATGATCGTAGAAAGTTCTAGACATAACCTTATTTTATGTATTGATCTGTCTATTAATTTTACTGGACTTCTGGTGATTTTCTGTGAGGCAGTGGTACAAACCTCTCCAAGAAGGTAGCTAAAACCAATCTAAAATTTTGTTCTGATGATTGTTCACAAAATCATTTTGGCATGTCAGATGCATCACTGCAGTCTCAACAGCAAGCGCCACAAGGCAAGGGCTTCCAAAATCAAAAACTTCACTACAATAGTTGAAGATCGCATGCTTGTTTATGTGATGGGTTATAGTTTGCTTCCAGCAATTTGGTTTATGCTGTCAACACGTGGACCATATTATCTGGACCTAAGATGAGGTAAAGAGTTTGCTAATAATTCAGGTCAAATGGTGACATATCCCTTGCCAGTGATTCTGAATATTGAGTTAGAGGGCTGGAGTGGAAGGCTCTGTTAAAGTAAACCATGCCAGCACAACTAGTGCTGAGAAAGGAAAAATAACCCATATTATCTTTGTGAAGTTTTACGTATTGTTTGAAGAGAAAGTAATACTATTTCTCCGGGAGAGAAAAGTTACATGACATGGTATTGGCCGGAAGGGTGGGTTATTCAGGACACGGAGCTTGCTACTTGAATACTGGAAGGAGTACAACATTGTTTGAAGCTGCGACCATATCCTTTGTACAGTGTCCAGGCGAAAGTCAGCTAACCCTTTCTGCTCTTCCTGACATGCAATTAAACTCTTTAGCATTTGTGTTACGTGGATAATGACAATAATTATAGATGTGTTTATGTCTCAGCACTTGAGGTGTTGGGTATATAAACATGCAGGTATTAAACATTTGACTATACTGGGTTGCTTGCAATCCAGTATCATTTTGTGGATGTCGTTTGTAGCATTTTGCTGATAGCCTGATCTTCTATTTTGATAACAGTGTAGACTGTATAGATATACCTACATATCTAGATATCTTGCTCCATTAATAGCTGATGCAAAGAGATTGTTAGGCAATTCAAACACAATTGTAGAATGTCTGTTTTGAGAATAAAGTGGGCCTAGAATGAGGGGGATGGATACGAATGAGTTATATGTCATGCTGGCCAATTTATTCCAACACTCCACGACCCAACAACAATCGTGAAAAGACTGTGATAGATGCCATTACAGGAGGTGCTGTTACAACTGCTGCAGAGTTCCTTAATTATCTCACATGAATTTCTTACCAGCTACTAAGAACATTGCAAAACATTTGCTTTATTTCTTGAGTTGTATCCATTTAAAAGTACAAGATTGTGACTGATGAATCTTAGACTATTTGCCTATGTCACTTAATTAGTTTGAGGATTATTTAATCGATTGTTGCAAGATGAACATGATAAGTCAAACATTTCCTACATTTTCTTTAAAAGTCTTTTTCCCAAAATTCAGAAACCCACTATAATATAATAGTATGCAATAATAATTTTGTATTGCAAATTGTTTATAAGTTAGTATGTTTTAGTTACTGATCAGTAAGTTTGAAATGAGAATTTTGAGGTTTTATTTGTGTTACTCGTACTGCTAAAAATTTTTGTGTTGAGATTTTTTGACTGAAACTACGTGGTTAAGGGAACTATGACTGTAAACATGAGGCTAAGTTGAGCTAAACTGCATTAGATCTAAACATTTCAATTTCTAATTACTGGTTTGTGACAATCCAAAACAAAAAAGGGGAATCAAAAATTCAAAATATATATATTTCTTCTTTGGAGGTCCCTCTTTCAAAGATTTCAAAAATAAAGAAGAGAAAACCAATCAAAAAAAAAAAAAATTCAAAAAAAATATATTTTCTTTCTTATCTACATGTCTTTGCTTCATAATTTAAAAAAAATAATCAAATATCAAAATCCAAAACACAAGTTCCTTATCTTGAATATTTTTCCAAAAATTCAAAAAAAAATTAAATTAATTCAAAGCCCAAAAAGAAAATTCCCTTTCTTTAAATTAAAAAAAATAGCCAAAAATATTTTCTTTCTCCTTTTAAAGCCTTTCCTTCAGAAAATTCAAAAAAAAAATGTGTCTGAGTTTTGTAAAAGTAAATAAATAAATAAAAAGAGGGTGTTCGTTTATTTGCTCCATTCTCAATCTTCCCGAACTATGCAAGATCTGATTCATGCGACGTCATGATACGTAGGCAATCCACGTAATATTCGATCATAGCCATAAGTAAATTGAGTGAAAAATAAATAAATACGAATTTTTTTTTTGAGAAAAGAGTGAAATTAAAGTGAAAAATAGAGCGAAAAGAAAAAGAGTGACAAAATAACTGAGAAAAACAAAGAGCGAAAATAACAAAAGAGAAAGGAAAAGAAATCGAGATTTTGAAAATTCAGAAAAAGAGGGAGGGATAGAATTTGAAAGGGACACTTAAAGGCCAGGATGAAACATGCAACCGTTCAAACACATGGTAGAAGCATTTAACCGTTAGGTGCATTGCATCCCAATGTGCGATTTCCTATAGGCTAAATGTCTCAAAACTAACAAGGTTGTTTGGTGTGCAAACTAGCCAAGGTTCTGGTGTTTGGTTTTGTTTGTATTCCGGTTTCCCATCCTTCACAAGGTCCAAAAGTAGAGATGGCCTCCGTCGGTAATCTGCCAGTCATCGGTCCTGAGGATAGCCCGTCATCGGCTATTCCGCAGCCGGAATCAGCAACTACTGAAGAAAATAGAATATTGCGTCGCCGCATGTTGGAAATGTGGGACACCTGGTCCAACGGCAGGGAACCGCCAAGTGTAATCCCTGGTTTTCCTGAGTTGATTCCCAGTTCAGATGGGCTTTCCAACACTCTTGTGCCCAACCCACTCATCCCATGTGGGCACCCTCTAATGCCGTCTAATTGCCCCAGAATGCCTTCTGTGGATCATCCCCAGGCGCCGGATTCAAGGGCACTGCCAGCAATGTTCGTTGTACCACAAATCTCCACTACGGCACATCCAACAGTGCCCAGGACAAAATCATACCCTCAGCACTCGCGATATGAGCCTCCCAGGGGTCAGCAAAGAACAATGAGAAACCCCGAGCAGGAAGAAATGGCTCGGAGGATGAGAAGCATAGAGCAAAGCTTAAAAAAACATTCAGGGTTTGAGTTGTCAGAAGAGTCTCTCCTACTCCGATTTATGCATGTTTCCACATGTTCACCTGTCGGTTGGTTTCAAGATGCCAAATTTTGGAAAATATGACGGTCACGGAGACCCAATAGCTCACTTAAAACGATATTGTAACCAGCTGAGGGATGCTGGTGGAAAAGATGAGTTACTAATGACCTATTTCGGAGAAAGCCTCGCCGGAATCGCTGCTGAATGGTATATGAGTCAAGAAATTACTCACTGGCATGTGTGGGACGATATGGCCCGAGCTTTTGTCCGCCAGTTCTAATATAATGTGGACATTGCTCCCGACACTAATTCTTTGTCCAATTTGAAAAAGAAAGCCGTGGAAAGCTTTCGTGAATATGCTGTCAAATGGCGTGAGCAAGCTGCCAGGGTAAAGCCTCCAATGGACGAACCAGAAATGGTTACGGTCTTCCTACAGGCCCAAGAGGCAGACTACTTCCAGAACATGATGTTTGCTATGGGTAGACCATTTGCTGAAGCTATCAAAATTGGGGAGATGGTCGAAAAAGGTTTAGAAACGGGCCGAATTTTGAGTCAAACTACTTTTAAGGCTACATCAGAAGCCGTTCAGAATGGGTCAGGGGGTTTGTTGAACAGAAACGAGATAGAAGAGGGAGCCATGATGACTTCTAGCTCGAAGGGGGCCCACAGGGAATTCAACCAATCATGTATGCTTCCTAAAGTCCCCCAACACTATTATGCCTCCCAAGATGATGCAACATATGTCGTGGCACCGCCTCCCTATGCGGTGATGAACGCGAAATATTACACGGGGCCACAAAATTATACCCAAAACCGAGCTCCACTTCCCAGAAATGCCCATCCTTACCAAGATCCATATAATCCCCAATCAAATGTTTCCCAATACAATCCGCGCCCAAGAGAGCCTTTCCAAAAGAATCAATTCACCCCTATTGGTGAATCATACTATAGCTTGTTCCAAAAGTTGGTCAAGAGAGGTATGCTACAACCAGTGGCCCCAAACCGGCCGAACCTCGAGTTCCCCTCGCACCGAGCTGATGCTAGATGTGAATACCACTCAGGAGCAGTGGGGCATGACACTGAAGATTGTTGGACTCTTAAAAGAGCAGTGGAAGATCTCATCGAGGTTCAGGCAATAGTGCTTAGGGATGAAGAAGACCCTAATATGATAAACAATCACCTGCCTGCTCACACTGGGCCATAGTTGGAATGATTTGTGGAAATGAAGAATTTGATCCAGCACTGAAAGCCATTGCATCCATTGCCGAGACAGAAGAAAAGCTAAAAAAAACGGTTGCCAAGCCTGAAAGTTCCCCCTTCAGATGGGAGTCTCGGTAGCCAGTCTTGCTATCCTTTCTGCGTCCGGATTATCTCAGGGTGTGATCCGGATGTTTTACTTTATTGTCTTACTCTCCAATGTAAACCCTTCTATCTTTAAATTTAAAAAAAAAACCAAAAAAAATTTAAATCAAAATCAAAAATCAAATGGAATTAATATTTCATTTTCCAAAAAAATGTCTCTTTTCTTAATCTTGTCTCTTTTTTCTTATGCTACTTTCAGTTCTGTTTAAATGCAGATTTCAATAACATGACATGCCTGAGGACTTCATGCCCAGATCTTAAAACGCTGTCAGACTCCGAAATAATGAATCAAAGAGTCAGAATGCAAATGAAGTAAGATCAACGAAATAAAACAATCAGGATAACCAAAGGAAAATTGGTTCAGATTAGAAAGGTCCATACATTACTACAAGAGTACTGCCAAAAGAATGTGCTTGTGCTTGGGGTACATCGAAGAAATTGTCCCCGAAATAACTCTGAACGCAGGTGCAGTCGAAAGATGTTAAAACGCCGTCAGGGTTCGAAATAATAAATCAAGGATCAGAAATGCAAATGAATTTTGGTCAAGGAAATAAAACATTGAATCGGAACAACCAAAGGAAAATTGGTTCAGATTGAAAAAGGTCCATGCATTGCAACAAGACTACTGCCAAAAGAGTGCGTTGTACTTGGGGCTCGAAGAAAATGTCCCAGAAACAAATGTCAACGCAGGTGCAGTAAAAAGGTACTTTGTTGGATCCTCCATATAGTATTAAATGTTCTCCGATTGAGATGACGAAGGCTTTCATTCTCGCTACCCAAACACTATTACCCTTATTGTCAACCCTTTGAGCCGGTTACCTTCATTTGATTACCCTCTTTGGAACGTGAAAGTGTTGTTGAAAAAAAAAACAAAGAAAAAAAAGAAAACGAAAAGAAAAGAAAAAGAGAACAAGAAAAGCAAAAGAAAGAGAAAACAAAACAGAATAGAGGAAAAACAAAACAAAAATCAAAACAAAAATCAAAGCAAATCAAAAAACATAAACAAAGTTGCCTGAACTACGTCTGACTTGATTCTGAAAGGATACGTAGGCAGCCTCTCCCTGTGGTTCAGTCACACCAAAATAAAATTCTAAATTCTCCCCAAAGTGAAACTGGGGCAGAAATTATAATGGTTTGGCGATGAGTTCGTTTGAAAGGTTCCAAAGTTGTAATTCAGTCCAAATTCTTTTTATCCCAAATCCCGTTCAAGTCCTTCTGATCAATCGGCAAAGATGATCAAAATTGGAGGATACAATTATTTGGATCTCATGCAAGGAAATGAGAGAGTCTTATTGGTGAAAACCCACACGGGCACCGTAAGGCGACAGTGAGCAGAGAAATTGAAAATGAGAGAGGTTTGCTAGTGAAAACTTGCAAAGAGCACTACAAGGTGACAGTGAGAAGAGAAATGAGAGAGGTTAGTCGGTGAAAAACTGCAAAGGGCACCACTGATCGAAAAGAGGATAATTGGTCACTGATATGGAAACGTTTCCGGGGCAAGGTTTCTCAATCTCGAGGTAATAGTTGTGATGAATTTCTGAGAGTCGGACGGTTTACACGGATCAGGCATCCAGTCCAAAAGGCATGTCATGTTCATTGAAGTCCGCATGCACTCCAGATAAGTCCTTCTTTCCTTTCCCCGAAAGGGACACCTCTTGTTTAAATTCATTGTCCATTCTGTCATTTATTTTTCTTTTGAATCCCTTTCGGTCTAACTCTGTTCCTAAACTAAGGCAAAGAAAGAATGGCAAGACTGATTTACAGGGCTCTCATTTAACACGGGCTAGTATGCAAAAGGCACCCCAGCCTCGTCAGGGGCATCGAGTCGATCTCGACTAGCCATAGAGGCCGGTGCTTCAAACTAAAAACCCTTGAAAGGAGAAAAATCAAATTGAAGTGCCTATAAAGGCGAATGAAGTGAAAGGTTGAGTCCCACGTGGCTAACCATCTCGGCAAGGTTTGAAAAGCCGAAATATTCCAAATGCCCTAAAGTTAAAGTTGGAAGACAAGTCAGAAATGAAAGGCCAATAGAAGCGAAATAAAGTTGGAAAGGTTAAGTCCCGCGACTAACCGTTGCAGCAGAATTTGAGGGGCCAAAACTTCCCCGATACTCTGGAAATCCAGAAGAAAAAAGTGAGTTAAAGGCCTACAAAGGCAAAACAAAAATGTTGGGTCCCACATGACCGATCGCCATGGTAAAATCTGGAAAGCCAAGGTCCCCGGGATTAGAGATGAAACCCAATCCACAGCAAGCAAGTGGTTGAGATCTTCGTCAAAACATTTGAGATCAAGCAGTTGAAAATCAAGGCCGCAAAACCAACCACCGTTTCAAACTAACAAATTGTTCTTTGTTTGAAAATCTGAAACATGTGCAACTCAAAAGCAACCGTGCCAAAAGCAGGCGCAACCAAAAGGAGATGCGCAAGAGCTAGAAGGAGCTCTGCAGCAACAACTCCAGAAAGGGAAGTTTTCTCCAAAATTCTTTCCCGCATTCACTCAAAATAAAATGAAAAGAAGAGAACGATGTTGAAAACAATCCAAACCTAAAGTGGTATAGGGTCTCCAATCCCTAGCTACACCTTTCCCAACATAGGATATTTCATTCCTTAGTTGATGCCAACATAAGGTCTCACTCCCTATTTGATGCTGGCATAACCCGATGGTTCTTCCAACATAGGGTCCCACTCCCTAGCAGACACCAGCATAGCCTGGTGATCGTTTTCTGACAACAGCATAACCCGTTGATCCTCTCCAGATATCGGCATAACCCGGTAATCTCTTTTCCCGACAATAGCATAACCTGTTTACCTTTTCAGACACCAGCATAACCTGGTGATCGTTTTCTGACAACATCATAACCTGTTGATCCTCTCCAGATATCGGCATAACCCGGTAATCTCTTTTCCCGACCACAGCATAACCTGTTGACCTTTTCAGACACCAGCGTAGCCTGGTGATATTTTCTGACAACAGCATAACCTGTTGATCCTCTCCAGATACTGGCATAACCCAGTAATCTCCTTGCCCCCAGGCAACAGCATAACCTGTTGACCTTTTCAGACACCAGCATAACCTGGTGATCTTTTGTTGACAACAACATAACCTGTTGATCATGTCCTGACACTGGCATAACCCAGTAATCTCCTTTTCCCCAGGCAACATCATAACCTGTTGACCTTTCCAGACACCGGCATAACCTGGTGATCGTTTCCTGACAACAGCATAACCTGTTGATCGTTTCCATACACTGGCATAATCCAGTGATCTCCTTTTCCCAGGCAACAACATAACCTGTTGACCTTTCAAGACACCGGCATAACCTGGTGATCGTTTCTTAACAACAACATAACCTGTTGATCGTTTCCATACACTGGCATAACCCAGTGATCTCCTTTTCCACAGGCAACAGGATAACTTGTTGACCTTTCCAGACACCGGCATAACCTGGTGATCTTTTCCTGACAACGGCATAACCCGTTGATCACTTCTTGACACTGGCATAACCCAGTGATCTCTTTTTCAGGAACAACATAACCTGTTGACCTTCCCAGACACCAGCATAACCTGGTGATCTTTTTTTTTCTGACAACATCATAACCTGTTGATCATTTTCTTGACACTGGCTTAACCCAATGATCTCTTTTCCCGGCAACAACATAACCTTTTGACCTTTCCAGACACCAGCATAACCAGGTGATCTCTTTCTTGGCAGCGGCATAACCCGTTGATCCTCCCCCAGACATCGGCATAACCCGGTGATCTTTTTTTGACGACAGCATAACCTGCCGATATTTTCCAACATAGGGTCTCCAATCCCTAGTTGATTTTACTTTTTAGGCATAGGGTATCCACTCCCTAGTCTACAATAACTACGGGTGTACTGTTATCAGCTTTTCGCCGCTTTTAATAATAAAGTAGTATAGATTTCCTTACAATAACTCACGAAATTTTCCCAGTGAAAACTGGGCCAGAAAATTTTGTTCGTTTGCTTTTTGATTTTGTACAGATTGCATTTTTAGGACAATGGATTCGAGACGACCAAAAGAAGACGTCTCAATTCAGAATAAAGAAAAGAAGAAAAGAGAAGACCAAACCCAAGATGCAGAAGCGGAAATGATGTAGACTTCTCAAGACAGATCGAAGTCACAAGCTATGCATGCCCTTTCTTGATCAGAAAAGCTGAAGAAGATTGAACCGGCGCCTACAACTAACAAGCATCAAGGTCCAGATCAAATCTGTATAAAAGCAGCCAAGACTCAAGATGAAGCTTCAGCGTACTAATAGATAGGACTCTTGTAACTCATAGTTGATAGGTTTAGTTTAGTCTTTTTTATTTTGATTTTGGTGTAATAAGGAGCTCAGCGAGCAGTAAGAAGCAGCAACAGCAGCGAAAGCACAGCTTCCCGGTAGTCCTAGCTACCAAAACTTCCAGAACTACACTGACCTGATTCCTTTATAGCCAAGGATATGTAGGCAACCTTTGAAGCAGGGTTCGGTCAAGCTTTTCCAAAACGCTTCACAACGGAACATATGAATGGGTGAAGTCGTTTAGGTCTGCTCACTTTTTCTTTGCCCGGAAACTCTTTGTGTTTCCGAACAAAGAGGGGCAGCTGTGAGCACGTGATTTTTGCTTATCATATAATCCTACAAAAATCTCAGTAAATTAATTAGTTTTATGGGTTTTATTGAATTCTGATGCTATTTGTGAATTCATTTTACATTATGTAGTCAGAATTCATCATTAAATCTATAAATAATTTAAAATGGTTTGATTAAGAACATAACCTTGGCTACTATTTAAATAAATATAATTGTTTGATACAAAATCAATTAATATTCAAATTCTTAATTTAATTATTTCTTTCAACAAAATCATGAAAAATTGCCTTTTAAATGATCAGGATTAAATTGAAAGGTGTGAGCTTAATAGAATTAATAGCAAAATTAGCTTATAATCAATTGTTACACTTTAATCTTAACTTAGTTAATTAAACTAGTTTTAAAAAAAAATGAAGTAAAAAACGGACCTGGGCTGGGATTGCCCAGACCCAAGATCATTTACCCAACGACCCGACCTGACCGACCCAACCTCCCTCTCACTATAACCCTAAAGATAGGACCTAATCTCGATCCCCCCCGAGGCGCCATTTTCGGTCTTCTTCTTCACCTCTCACTGAACAAAAACACAACCAAGGAAAAAAAACAAATTTCATCCTCCACACGTCTGTCTCTTCAAGGATCAAGCAGCCACCGATCCCTCTCCTCTCACCCATCCGACCGCCGGAAAAACTACCCCAAAATCACCCCCTCCTACACTAACCCAGCAACCATCTGCCGCCTCAGCTCCGCCCGCTTCTTCCCACCGCACCCCCACCAAAATAGCTCTATCTCTTTCCCAAACGCAGACAGAAAATGGGTCTGAAATTTCACTTGTACTAGTAGCTAGGAATGTTGATATCCAAAATTCAGATTTGGGAAAAACATATATAAAAGAGGAGCTCAAAGACGGAAGCTCAAAACTGAAATGTTCTGAAAGATTTCCGAAATTTTGGAAGAAAATACTCCCGAAACAAAAGCAAGGAATTAAAAACAGAGAGATTTCAAAAGTTGTTTCCTCCTCTATTCGTTGCGATGCATTTTCTGAGATTTGAAAGATTGTTTTGAGCTTGAGGAGCGCCTACTGCTGTTTACTGCCGTGTTACTAACCTGCTGAACTCCTTCGTTCTTCGTGAGGTGGGTACGTTCGTTCTCTTAATCTTACCATTGTTTAAATATTGTAAAATGATACAATGTTTGAAATGGTCACTCTAATATTCTGAAATTGATATGTATTTGAAATCCAATGTCATGTTTGGAGTTGTTTGGCATTCAGAATTTATTAGTTACTCACGCAATTGTAGATGAACAATTTTTAATTACTAATATTCTGTCTCTAGCCGATTAAATATATTAAAAATGTATTTGAAACATGCGTTATCGATAGATGTCGATGAGTTAGTTTCAGGTGTTTCTCTGTTTGGATTTTGTTTTCGGTCAATTTGAGATATATGACTGAAGTGATATTTTTAACAGATTCCTCATATGTTAGATCTAATCTATAATGGGCTCACTTATGTGATTTGTGATTTTGAGAATTAATATACATCCCAACAGTCTTCTCCCATGTTAATTAACCAATATCAACATGCTGGAATGAGTAAATATGTTGCGGATTCGAGTGTTGGTTTGAACTCAAATGTTATCTTGCTTGGTTATGATAACGACAGACCTATGAATGCTTGATTAGTTAAAAACTTAATCAATTCAAAGTAATTTTGATTCTAAAAGGCATAAACTGGATAGGATGTATAAAGATTTATATGTTACTTGCTTTATGAATCATATTTAGTTGTGTTTTGAAGAAAGGTTAACACAATTTGTATGCACAATTGAATCTAGTTGTGTATGGTCCCTACTGAATTTTACTTTTAAATTTGTATAAGTGTTGAGTCGAAAACAACCTTTGGTTTTATAAATGGTATGCTCCATCCATAGAGTTATTCCATAATTCATGGCCTTGCAATAATTTCAAACTTAGTCCTTGAACAAGCATATATCTTGTAGTCCATAATGCCTTTCTTAGAATGAAAAGACCAAGAACTTAGAAAATAATTGAACATCGCCTCAAATAGGCATTCTAAAACCGTCACGACCATAGTCTTGGCTACGTAATCTACATTCGGGTGTGACAACTCATGTCCCTGACTTCAACTTGAAACTATATTAAAATCACGTGTTGCAATTGCGGGTGCATTTCATGTGGCGCAATTATAACATGTCCAAAAGCAGACGAGTGCACGTAATCGTGATTCATTTTCAAGATAAATCCATAAATGTCAAAAGAGCGGCTAAAAGTGTAAAAAGGGTAAATGCACGATAGGCTAAAACACGTAAATAACCAGATAATATATGCCAAGTATTAATACTTAAGCGACCGTGCTAGAACCACGGAACTCGGGAATGCCTAACACCTTCTCCCGGGTTAACAGAATTCCTTACTCGGAATTCTGGTCGCAGACAACTTAAAACAGAGTCAAAATTCCTCGGTTTGGGATTTTTTTCTTAAAATAAACGATGTCCTGGAGCATCGTCAAAAATCCGGGTGGCGACTCTGAAAAAACTAAAATAAATCCCAAATGCGAATAATGTCACTTAAAGTGGAAAAACTCCCTTATTACCCTTCATTAATCAGGGGTAGTGAAAAAGGAGGTGTGACATTATGTATGTTGAATATCAACCGTTGAAATGCTAAAAGAGAAAAAAATGGAATTATGTTGTAAGATGTACCTTGAATCTAAATTCGGCTAACTCACATGAAATAATGTATGTTATGAACACGGGGTAATACGTTGGGTAGGAAAGGCAATCCAGGACCCCTTGACTGGGTTCACCCGGTTAGGCGCCGGTCTCGTCCCTCGATTTCGGGGCGTGACAATTTCTTTCCAAGAACTTGTTTTTAATCATAAGCACGTAGTTAAGTGTGTTGGTACCAAGCGAAGAATGTTTGACTCTTTGAGTCTGACTCAATTAGGTCTTTTTATTCATTATTGCTACTATTCTTACCTAAACACCAAATATCGGACTCAATCCGTTAAGAAGGTTTTCACGCCATCCATCGTTTGGAAGAGTCACCCGGTTCACACAAAAACTACCTTTGGAATGAACCGTGGAATTAAGAAAACCAAAGGCTTATTGACCACCTAGACATAAAAAGAAGCTACTAGATTAAAAAGATGCTATTAGATTAAACAGGAAGCTGCTGAATAAAACATTTACTAATAAGAAAAAAAAAATAAAGAAGCTTCTTTATACATAATGAGAGAGGAAAAAAGAAAATATATACATAAATAGAGAGAGAGAGAGAGAGAGAGAATAATATATACATAATAAAAAGAAAAAGGAAAATGTTATCAGTTATTACAAATCAAATGTCAAATTATCCAAATATCAAATAAACTCCACTCCCTCCCTCCCGAATAAAAATAAGCATTGTCCCCAATGCTTAACAAAATAAGAATAAGGAAAGGTAAGAGTAAAGAGGACTCCCTATGTGGCTTTGGACATCTCTGTGTCTATAGCAGCTTCACTGCCCTCAGTCTCCTATAACTGGAACTCATCACCCTTGGCTCTAGGAGTAGCTGGGTCGGTGAAAGTCTGTTGCACCGCGTCAATAGTGTCGGCAGCAAGGTCTGGCTCCTCATACTGGCCAGCTGGTGCCACTGGTGCTGATGTATGTGTCTCCATCAGCATATCAAATGGAAGGTCCCAAGCGGCTGCTATCTTGGCCACCTCTCTCCTCAGTCTGTCTACTGATTTCTTGGATGCTTGGGATTTCTTGATCTTCTTTACATGCTTCCCAAACTCTTCAATCACTGCTCTGTGAGATACTTAAGTGTTCATGATGGTCTGTTAGTTCTCCAAAATCTTCTTCAATGTATCATCCATTGTCGGATGAATCTGGGGTGCCGGGGTAGATGTCTAGGCTGCAACAACACTGGATAAGTCAGACAGCTCTTCTGCGTCAACTTGGTCATAGGGGCTGCTATAGATGAAAACCCTCCACGAACCGGCGATAATAGCCTCCTAGGCCCAAGAAACTCCGAATATCTGTGGCTGAAGTGGGCCTAGGCCAATCTCTAACTGCTGAAACTTTCTTCGGATCCACCTGAATGCCCTGTGCCGACACCACATGGCCCAAGAATGCCACAGAACTCAACCAGAACTCACACTTAGAAAACTTGGCATACAACTGCCGATCTCTCAGAGTCTGGAGGACAACTCTAAGGTGCTGCTCATGCTCCTCTCGGCTGCGAGAGTATATCAAAATATCATCTATAAACACGATCACAAAGGAGTCCAGATAAGGCCTGAACACCCGATTCATCAACTCCACAAAAGCAGCGGGGGAATTGCTTAACCCAAACAACATGACCAAGAACTCATAATGCCCATAACGAGTGCGAAAAGTTGTCTTAGGCACATCAGAAGCCTTAATCCTCAGCTGATGATAACCAGACCTCAAGTCTATTTTAGAGAACACCGTAGCACCCTGAAGCTGATCAAATAAGTCATCAATCCTCGGCAAAGGATACTTGTTCTTGATAGTAACCTTGTTCAACTGCCGGTAGTCAATACACATCCTCTGGCGGAGCCATACGATATGGGGGAATAGAAATGGGCTGAGTGACCTCAACTAGCTCAATACAAAAATCAATATCCCTGTCGGGTGGCATACCCAGCAGGTCAGCAGGAAATACCTGTGGAAATTCACGAACCACGGGCACCGACTCTATAGAAGGAACATCAGCACTAGAATCACGAACATAGGCCAAATAGGCCAAACAACCCTTCTCGACCATGCGCCGAGCCTTCATATAAGAAATAACCCTACCAGAAGAATGACTAGGAGTCCCTCTCCACTCTAAACGAGGCACACCTGGCAAGGCCAAGGTCACTGTCTTGGCATGACAGTCCATAATAGCATGATAGGGAGATAGCCAATCCATCCCCAATATAACATCAAAGTCAACCATATCAAGAAGCAAAAGATCAACCTGAGTCTCCAGACCACCAATAGCTACTACGCAAGCACGGTAGACTCGATCTACCACTATAGAATCACCCACCGGTGTAGACACATGTACAGCATTACCCAAGGAATCACGGGGCATACTCAAATAAGGGGCAAAATATGAAGACACACAGGAGAATGTAGAACCCGGATAAAATAACACTGAAGCCTCTCAACTGCAAACTAAAACCGTACCTGTAATAACTACATCAGAAGCCTCAGCATCTGGACGAACAGGAAAAGCATAACACCGGGGTTGAGCCCCTCCAACCTGTGCACCTCTGGGTCTACTTGCTACGGGCTGACCTCTACCCCTTATGGTCTGCCCTCCACCTCTATGAGTCTGACCTCCACCTCTGGCACCACGACCACCACCCCTAGTTGGCTGAGGGGGTGAGGGTGCACCTGATGCGGGAACCATGGCACGGGAACCCTGATACTGAGAACCACCAAAACCTCGTTGGCAAAACCTGGAAATATGCCCCATACCACCGCAAGTGAAGCAAGACCTCGGCTGCTGAGAATACTGACCCTGGATCTGTCCCTGACGACCAGAATGACCACTCTGATAGCTCTGAATCGGCGGTGCACTGATGGACGCCGAAGGTGCACTGCAAGATACCTAGAGTGCCGACTAATAAGGCCTAGGAGGATGACCTCTGCCAAAGGGATCTATGCCTCTAGATGAGGTACCACTGAAATGGCCAAAATGACGAGGTCTCTAGTCAGACCCCTATCCACCACCCTGGGATAATACCATCTCAATGCGCCTAGCCACATCAGCTGCATCATGAAAGGTGATATCAGTACCCGTCTCTCTGGCCATCTGAAGCCTGATGGGCTGAGCTAGACCCTCAATAAACCTCCGAACCCTCTCCCGATCAGTGGGGAGTATCATAATGGCATGCCTGGCCAGCGTAATGAACCTGGTCTCGTACTGAGTGACGGACATGGAGCCGTGTTGTAGATGCTAAAACTGCCTCCGAAGATCCTCTCTCTGAGTAACTGGAAGGAACTTCCCCAAGAA
>ML242075.1:20192-35991 GCA_005239495.1 Nicotiana undulata
TGAACAAATAACTTCTAAATCACCAATTACTCATAGTGCGGAGAATATTAAGAACACAGTAAGTTTCATCACAATTGACTCACGGGCATGCTTGACCGCAACATATAGGCACTCGTCACCACGCCTATACGTTGGACATGAATTACACGTAGCAAATAATACTCTATACCTAATCCCTCAAGCTAAGGTTAAGCCAAACACTTACCTCGGCTCCGAAAATGCAAGTCAAGCCTCAATCACAGCCTTTCCTTTAGAATCCGACTCCGGAACGGTATTATCTAGACATAATCAACCCAAGTATATCAATAATGGCTCAATAAATCAAACCCATAGCCTAATTATTTATTTCAAAGCATTCTTCCTAAGATTCAAAAATTTGACCCCGGGCCCGCTTGGTCCAAACACGAGGCTCGGACCAAAATCCGATCACCCATAACCCCACGAGTTAGAATATATAATTTGTTTTAAGATTCGACCCTAAATTGAGGTAGAATCACCCAAAATTCTCAGAAACCCAACTCTACCTAAAATCCCCAAATTCCTACTTTGATTTCATGATTTAGACCTAGATTCTATTGTTTGATGAAGGAAAATGGAAGTATTTAGAATGAAAGTCACTTACCCAAGTAGTTATGGAGGTAGAAGGGCTTAGAGGCCGTCAATGGGGCTTGGAGAGGAAGAAGATGGTGCAAAATATGGAATTCCCGTAATGAACATTATGTTTTTGGCCTTTTAAATAACTGGGTGAAAATGTGCATCGCGATCGCCGGAATGGGATTGCGATCGCGGAGAGTCTGGTTCCCACGCACTGCTATCGCGGCTGAAAGAATGTGTATGAAGAAGAGCCTGGTATCCCCCCTCACTGCGATCGCGAAGAAGTGATTGCGATCGCATAGCCCAAGGACCCCACCCTGTGCGATCGCGAACTAGACCTTGCGATCGCGTAGAGTACCTAGCTAGCCCCCGCCCAGACATCCTATACCTCTATGCGATTGCGAATAGTGCTATGCGATCGCATAGAGGAAGTGACCTCCCCCTTCACCTATCTCTATGCGATCGCAGAGGGACCTACGCGATCGCATAGAGCAAAACCTGAAACACCAGCAACAGCCACAAAAAACCAGATTTTTCTAACACGTTAGCACCCCGACGCCTACCCGAAACTCACCCGAGCCCTCGGGGCTCAAAACCAAGAATACACACGACTCCCAAATCATCCTACGGACTTATTCAAGCTTTTACATCACCAAAATATCGTCAAAAACAAGGAATTAAACCTTAAAACTCATAGAATTTTCTTAGAACTTCATAAAGCTTAATTTTACCAATTTTAATCCGAAACACGTCATTCCATGTCCGTTTTACACCAAACTTCACTGATAAGTCACATAACATATAATAAACCTGTTCCGGGATCCGGAACCATAATACGGTCCCGGTAACGCGGTTCTCACATAATAATTTATTTTCAAAATCTTTTATTATTTTCAGAAAACAATTTTCTTTAAAAATTTATTTCTCGGGCTTGGGACCTCGGAATTCGATTCCTGGCATACGCCCAAGTCCCATATTTTCCTACGGACCCTCCGGGGCCATCAAATAACAGGTCCGGGTTCGTTTACCAAAAAGCTTGACCAAGTCAACTTTATTCATTTAATTATCATAAAATTCCATTTTCATCAAATTTCAACATAAGGACTTCCCGGCTACACGCCCGGGCTGCACACGCATATCGAGGTAAGATTAACGGAGACTTTCGAGGGCCTCAAAACACAGATTTAGCTAGAATTACGTTAAGATGACCTTTTGGGTCATCACATTTTCCCGGGGTCGCACCGCGGTGACGGTCTTCCAAGGCCTTTCAGCTTCGTTATGCAATTTACTTAGTGTTAACCTCGTTTTCACCTTACCATATTTGTTCTATGCCCTAGGCGTTTGCTTAGCACTCTCCACAACTTTCCTGCACACTAAAAAAATCATGTTAAGAAAATACTACTACCATGGGTTGCCTCCCACGAAGCGCATGATTTAACATCGCGACACGGCGAGTACAACAATCAATGGGTTGCCTCCCATGAAGCGCCTGATTTAACGTCGCGGCATGACGCAGAGTCTCCCTTCACTAATCAGCTAGCACAACAATTGGTCTTCTCACGATTCATGGCACCACCCCAATAGTGCTTGACTCTATGACCATTCACTAAAAATGTTCTTTCACCATGTATAGCTCGCAGCTCAAGCGCACCATAAGGAGTGACACTTACTACTTCAAACAGGCCAGACCATCTCGATTTCAGCTTTCCAGGAAACAACCTCAGCCTAGAATTAGATAACAATACCTGTTGGCCTGGCTCAAATTAACGTGGTTTAATGTGCTTGTCATGCCATCTCTTGGTCTTCTCTTTGTAAAGTTTAGCATTCTCATACAAGTGCAGCCTGAACTCATCTAATTCATCCAACTGCAGCAATCTTTTCTCACCCGCGGCTTCATGGTTCATGTTGAGCTTTTTGATGGCCCAATATGCTTTATGTTCGAGTTCAACGGGCAAGTAACACGCCTTCCCATAGACCAACTTGTACGGTGACGTACCAATTGGCGTTTTGTAAGATATTCTATATGCCCATAAGGAATCATCTAGCTTTGCAGCCCAATCTTTCCTGTTCACACTCACCATTTTCTCCAATATTTGATTTATTTCTCTGTTGGAGACCTCAACTTGTCCACTTGTTTGAGGGTGATATGCCATCGCAACTTGATGATGGACTCCATACTTAGCTAACATGTTATTCAACAACCGATTGCAAAAATGTGTTCCTTTATCACTAATCAAGGCACGTGGAGTCCCAAATCTCGAGAATATGTTCTTCTTCACAAACGCAGCTACAACCATGGCATCATTTGTTGGCAATGCAATTGCCTCCACCCACTTTGACACGTAGTCAACTTCCAGTAGAATGTATTTGTTACCTCTGGATGTTGGGAATGGACCCATAAAATCTATCCCCCACACATAAAAAATCTCTACCTCCAGGATATTGTTCAAGGGAATCTCGTGCTTCCTCGTGATCATTCCCGTTCTCTGGTACTGGTCACACTTTTTAACAAACACGTGGGCGTCCTTGAATAGAGTTGGCCAAAAGAACCCAGATTGTAGCACTTTCGTCGCTTTTCTATCACCACCATGATGGCCTCCATAGGGTGAGGCATGACAATCATACAGCACGAGTTCCACCTCTTTGTCAGGAATACATCTCCTCATCAACTAGTCACCACATTCTTTGTATAAATATGGCTCATCCCAGTAGTAAGATTTCATATCACGTAAGAGCCTCTTCCTTGCCTATAATCCCAGTTCCTCCAACTGGGATTATAGTTGTTCCCATATTGATTGGCTTGACCTCTATTTTGATTTCCTATATAGCAAACAGACTCTGGATTGGGTAGGCATGAATCACTCTGGTGACCCTCTCCACAAATATCACAAAAGACTTGGACATGCTGTACTGGCTGGACCTGTTGGAATGGTTGAGATTGTTGCTTATTAATGATCAGGGTCATCTGATTGACTTGGTTAGTCAATATCAAAATCTGAGCTGACAATGTTGAGACAACGTCTAATTCAAGAACCCCTGGTGACTTTTGGACCACATTCCTTCCCATCTCACCTTGCCAGTCTGGATTGCTCTTGGAGAATTTATTCAACAAAGAAAATATTTCATCATAATTCTTCTCCAATACTTGACCTCCAGCTGCTGCATCTACCATAATTTTTGTTTGGGGATGGAGTCCCTCGATGAACGTGTGTACTAACACCTCGTTTGTCTGATTGTGATGAGGATAGTCTTTGAGTAGCCCCTTAAATCTCTCCCATGCTGAATATAAAGAATCGCTTATTTTTTGCTTAAAGAAGACTATATCACTCCTGATCTTAGCATTCTTGCCTGAAGGGAAGAACCTCGCCAGAAATTTCCTTGCCAAATCATTTCAGGATGTAATGGAATTGGCCGGTTCTTCGTTTAGCCATCGCTTCGCTTCACCCAACAGAGAGAATGGGAAAAGCGTAAGCCTCACATAATCTGAAGTAACCCCATTGGTGATATAAGTATCACTAATCTACAGGAAGTTCAAGATGTGCTACTGAGGATCCTCATGTGGAAGACCCATAAATTGCCCATTTGCATGAAGTAGCTGGATCATGCTCTGCTTTAGCTCAAAGTGTCCAGTGATTCTGGGTTTCACGATACTAGAGGTAACATTAGAAATACTGGGCATTGCTACCTCCTGAACTACCATGTGCTCCTCCTCTGCCATGTTCACAGGAATTTGAACGAAGTCCTGAATATTGTGTGTATCCCTTGCTTCCCTCAACGTCCTGTGAAATAACCTCTCAGGTTCGGGGTCAAAGCCGTCAAGTCTGTCCTGGCTTCTGACCCTTCGCATTCAATTAGAGTTCCTGAGATTAGAACAGTGATCAAGTAACATTAGACTAGATGAAATAAACAATTAAATTAAAGACTAGGAAGTAGTCTATTTTCAAGTCCCCGGCAACGGCGCCAAAAACTTGTTGCTCCCAACGCACCCACAAGTATACGTGGTCGTACAAGTAATATAATGATAAATCGGATTGTCGAACCCACATAGACTTGTATAAACTACTCACCACTTCACTATAATTGTTATTCAACCAAGCCAAAATAAAATCCAATAGTGTAATTATGCTAGACTACAATTATAAGAATTTACTAATTATCAAGTAACGAAAATGTTGATATGTATTCAGTAGAGACAATTATTCTAGGGTTGTGATTGTTTCACCATTCGTATTGTATTCTAATTAATTCTCCCTTTCATATAATTCACTCATGGTTGCTAATTAATCAATAGCTGCTCTCACAGCCTTATCCCGAAGCACTACTCGCCTATTCTCAATAGATTAACGCCTATATTCCTATGAAATTATTCTATAAGAATGCATTAAGATTACGATCTCTAATTAAGCACGGTGACTAGGTATATTCCTCTCCTTAGCCACAAATTCGCTCCCCTTGAGAGTTAAGATCACGCTCTCTTCAACTCTTCTCTAATCTATACACGGCTTTCCCAAGCATAGCATAGATAGTATCTAGAACCTAACTGCTGGCCAAACAATTAAGCAATTAAACACAAAATTGAAGAAACAACCATATATTAAGCGAATTATAATCCAAGTCAAATTAATGTCGAAACACAATATTCATGGCTAATCACAACCCCAGAACAATGGGTGATTAGCCACTCATGCTCAAATATGACAAAAACCCAATAGAAATCATACTACTCAAAATAATAGATGAAAGAAGAAGATTTGAAGGTCTAATTGTTCCCATCTCTTCCCAGAATGAAGTATTCTCTAATTTTGCTGCTCAAAAACTATTCTCCCCTTTTCTTGGGCGGAACTCTAACACTTATATAGGGTTTGGGGCAATAAAATCCCGTGTTTGCATTTTTAGTCCCTGAAGTTCCAGCGATTCACTGTGGTCGCGGCAGGACCGCGGTCGGTTAATTTTTCTGGCTTCAGATACTTCCACCGCGGTCGACCGTGGTCGCGGTGGCCTGCCTTCAGTTCTCTTCTCTCTTAACGTTCAGTGCACTTCATGAATATCATTGTGATTGTCCTCAAATCTCCATAGTTGACTCCAATTTGCTCCAATGTCCTCTCCTCGCGACATGTAACCTGCAAAGCACAAAAGACACTAATCAGAGCATTTTGTTATCAATATTTATATTAAAACAACACAAAGTGTGGTTCATTAGGGGCATAATTATAGTTAAATTCACCTATCATCAGAGGGTCCTTCTAGGACCAAGTAGACTAGATTTATTTGCTTTCCTAATTTAATAAGGCCAAGAGCCAATAGTGACTTATCTTTATTATCTTAGTGTCGTTTTGTGATTCATCTATTTTATATTAATGAAATGAGGCATTTATTGGCATATATGCTCTCCAAATCAAATTGTCGCTAGGCCTACCTCGGGCACAACGAGGCTCCGAAATTAGGATGCGAATTTACATTTCTACAATATGTGTTTAAATACTGCAAATACTCTTTTCAGAACACTTACTGACTTTGAAACCTTTTTATTTTTCCTTTCTTTTGATTGTTCCCATTCCCTAAAGGTTGGTTCGTGCATACTGGCATCATCAGCTTATCATACAAGATACAGCCCCCCCCCCCACCTTCTCCTCCTCCTAGTCCACCAAAAGGCAAGGGAAAAGCAAAGATGGATGATTTGAACGGCACCAGAAAAGAAAACAATGCACATGTTGAACATGCAGAAGCTTCTGATGGTCGGGGTACTCGGGCCCCAAATGACACGGTTTCACGGCTTGAACAAAAGATACTGTAACTTCAGGGTGAGCTCGAGCATGTCCGGAATTTTGCGAACCTATCCTTCACACTCAGTGTCCCAGAAATTAACCATCCAAACACCCAGAACCCGGCACCACCTCAAAACACACCCAACAAGCACCCACAAAATCCTCACACACCTCAACATTATACGACCCCACCACAATATCAAACTATCCCTCCACAGTACATGCAAAACACCTACCATACTCAACAAAATACTCCACCAATCATTCCCGAACCCCAAAACTCCGCCAATGATCACCATTATACCCAAACTCAAAATCACCAAATAATCATATATATGTGGAGACCCTAACTCACTCCACTCAACCCGTATCCTATGCTCCGGAATTTGCTGAGAAGGACATGCTCATTAAGAACCTGGCTGAGGAGCTCAAGTAGTTGACAAGTCGGGTTCAAGGCGTCGAAGCAGGAAAATGGATAGAAGGTCTGAACTATGAAGACCTATGTATATAGTCGGATGTAGAACTATTGTCGGGTTACAAACCTCCCAAGTTCAAAATGTTTGACGGGACAGGTGATCCCAGGGTTCATCTAAGGACTTATTGTGACAAGCTTGTAGGGGTCGAAAAGGATGAAAAGATCCGGATGAAGCTTTTTATGAGAAGTCTTACGGGAGATGCTTTGTCCTGGTACATCAGCCAAGATCCTACGAAATGGGCCACCTAGGTGAGTATGGCGTCTGACTTCATGGACAGATTCAGGTTCAACATAGAGAATGCGTCGGATGTCTTCTACATTTAGAACTTAAAGAAGAAGCCCACTGAGACATTCCGCGAATATGCTACTCGTTGGAGGTTAGAAGTAGCCAAAGTCAGGCCAACACTGGACGAGGAACAAATGAACAAATTCTTTGTCATGGCACAGGATCCTCAGTACTATGAAAGGTTGATGGTTATTTAAAACCATAAGTTCTCAGATATCATCAAACTTGGGGAAAAGATCGAAGAGGGAATCAAAAGCGGGATGGTAACAAATTTTGAGGCATTATAGGCCACAAATAAAGCATTGGAGTCAGAGGGTATATCGAAGAAGAAGGACGTCGGAGCAGTTATGGTCTCCCAAGGACCCAAAACTCCACTTGTATATCAAACCTCCCCACTTGCATATCAAGCACCTCCACCCACATATCAACCATCACCTCCCAGATATTCCCAACCATCCACTGCTCACCACACATATAATTCCCAACCATCTCACTTTCAATCACCTCCAACTCGTCAAAACTACCCAAGACCTCAACCTAACTTTGATCGCAGGCCACCCAAACAATACACTTCCATTGCTGAACCCATTGACCAGTTGTATGAAAGGTTGAAGGTTGTTGGTTACGTCACTCATATCCCTTCTGTGGCTATGGAGAACTTATCCCAATTAGTCAACCCAAATAAGACTTGTGCATATAATTCTGGCTTGAAAGGGCACACCATTGACGAATGCTGAACACTAAAGGATAAGATCCAAACCTTGATTGACAACAAGGTTATCCAGGCAATGGAAGCTACACCCAACGTTTGCAATAACTCCCTCCCGATAATAGGGGTGAAGGTATCAATGTGATAGAGACTGATGAGGAATGGGATCCAGAGGGATCAGTTGGACTTATCAAAGAGGGTGACGATACCAAGAAACTCATAGTCACACTCAATCCCTTTATAGTGCAGATTCAGCCACCAGTGGAGGTTGAGGTAACTTCATCAGCCCCATTTGAAGTTGAGGTAGCGTCGCCTGCAGCTGCCCTATTCCATTCCAGGTGGAAGTAGCCGCAGCATTTAAAGTGATAGTATCAACTACACCGCCTTTCAACACCAAGGATGTACCCAGGGATTATGTCGTTGAAGCTAGAAGAAAAGGAAAGACCAAAATGGAAAAATCTGGTGATGCGGAAGGGATAACCTGGACTGGAAGAGTCTATACACCAGAGTATTTGGGAGAATCTAGAAAGTAGGCCTCTAACAGACCGCCCGTTATTGAAACAGGCTCGGATAACCTCTGGAGGAAAGTGCAAGCGAGGGAGTATTCGGTCATCGATCATCCGAACAGAACTCCTGCTCAGATATATATCAGGTCGCTGCTACAGAATTCAGAAGTACATAGGAATGCTCTCTTAAAGGTGTTGAGTGAAGCAAACGTACCTAACAACATCACCGGCGGAGAAATGGCTAATATGGTGGGGCAGGTGCTGGAAAGCCATAAAATCACCTTTCACAAGGACGAGCTGCCACCTGAGGTTTTGAATCACAATAGTGCACTGCATATTGCAGTGCAATGCAAAGACAATTTCATTGTCAGGGTTCTGATCGATGGGGGATCCAGCCTCAATGTTTTCCCGTTAACAACATTGAAGAGGTTGGGCAAAGGCCTGTACGAGATACGAGAAGGGACCATGAATGTGAAGGAATTTGACAGATCTCAACGAACTACCATCGGGGAAATTAATCTCTGCCTGGAGATGGGGCCTACATGGTTTGACGTCGATTTCCATGTGCGGGATATATCTGCATCATATAATTTGTTATTGGGACGACCATGGATACATGCCGCTGGGGCTGTAGCGTCCACCTTGCACCAGGCAGTAAATTTTGAGTTGAACCACCAAAAAGTGATTATCCATGGAGATGGGAGCAACCCCATTTACACCCTCCAGACCATCCCGGTGGTTGAAAATAGAAGAAGGATGGGTGGAGAAACCTACCATCATATCGAGCGGGTCAATGCAATCGAGAAAGATAAGTGGTGGGATAGCAAGATAGCAAGCATGATGAACTGGAGAGGGTATGAGCCTGGCAAAGGTCTTGGTAAAAATCTTCAGGGCATCACCAAGCTAATACAGCCAAAGCGCCATGGTACCACTTTTGGGCTGGGATATAAATACACCTGGCAAGAGTATCAAGACTGGTCACCACTGTGGCGTGGTCCGTACTATCCACTGGAGCAGCCTATACCGCACCTGAGTCAGACTCTCCAGCAGACCGACGTCTTATGGGGATCAGAGAAGGAAGAAGCACTGGCAGCCTTAAGAAACTTATTCCTAGAAGATGATGACATGGATTGATGCGTAATTGTTCAGGAGGAGGAGGAGGAGGAAGGCCCTACCATCCGAGCTGTGGAGAGAGGATCATTCCTCAAGAATTCAACTGTCAGACCATCCAGGGCCCGACAAGTCCCCGGGTAGCAAGGCAGAACATCATTATTTATTTTATTTTATGAGAAAATGATGGTTTCCCTTTTGCATTTTGTTTTAAATAATATTTCCAAATGTTCCAAAACGATGTTTTAATTATTGAAAAACCGCATTTGTTTGACTCTTTCAATGAATTGATGTTTACTATTACCATTTTCTCTCATATCTTTATCTATACAACATTACTATTTCAAATCTCGATGAACCGACAACTGTGACATGTAATGAGACATGCAACAAAAGGATAGTGATTCGGAGGAAGAAAATGTCATACTCGAGGAAATCGTCAGAAAAGTAGAAGACTTTGAAAACAAGCCTAAGTCCAACCTGGATGAAACTGAAATAATCAACTTGGGAGATTCTGAAACTGTCAAAGAGACCTACATCAGCATTCACATGTCTCCATCAGAAAAAGAAGAATACACACAATTCTTGAAGGAGTATGAGGATATCTTTGCATGGTCATACGACGATATGACTAGGTTAAGTACATCCATTGTGGCACACAAATTGCCCACAAACCCAATGTGCCCTCCAGTAAAGCAGAAACTCAGGAAATTCAAGCCTGATATGAGTCTGAAAATCAAGGAGGTGGTTACTAAGCAAATTAAGGACAAGGTCCTCAGGGTAGTGGAGTATCCAACTTGGCTAGCCAACATCGTGCCAGTTCCGAAAAAGGATGGGAAGGCCAGAGTCTGCTTGGATTATCGGGATCTCAATAGAGCCAGCCCGAAAGATGATTTCCCGCTTCCAAACATACATATCTTAATCGACAATTGTGCCAAACATGAACTCCAGTCATTTGTAGATTGTTTTGCTGGTTACCATCAGATTTGGATGGACGAAGAGGACGCTGAGAAAACGACTTTCATTACACCCTAGGGGGTGTACTACTATAAGATGATTACGTTCGGCCTAAAGAATGCTGGGGCCACCTACATGAGGGCTATGACTACCATATTTCATGACATGATACATAAGGAGATCGAGGTATATGTGGACGACATCATCATTAAATCCAAGATAAACACGGATCATATAGAAGACTTGAGGAAGTTCTTCGACAGATTTCGAAAGTACAACCTGAAATTAAACCCTGCAAAGTGTGCGTTCGGGGTTCCTACCGAAAAGTTACTTGGGTTCATCGTCAGCCGTGGCGGGATAGAATTGGACCCCTCAAAAGTCAAATCCATCCAGGAATTACCACCACCAAAAAGTAAGAAGGATGTAATGAGTTTTCTGGGACGACTAAACTATATCAGTCATTTCATAGCCCAATCCACAGTTATATGTGAGCGAATTTTAAATATGTTGAAGAAAGATGCTGCAACTAGTTAGACCGAAGATGGTAAAAAGGCTTTCGACAAGATCAAGGAGTACTTATCAACACCACCGGTCTTAGTCCCGCAGAGCTAGGTTGAACCTTGATACTCTACCTTGCAGTGCTAGATGGAGACTTCGGCTGCGTCCTGGGGAAGCACGACGAGACAGGGAGAAAAGAACAAGTTATCTATTACCTGAGTAAGAAGTTCACTACATATGAAGCGCGATACTCTCTGCTGGAACGTACCTGTTGCGCTCTGACCTGGATAGCTGAAAAGCTGAGGCACTACTTCTGTGCTTACAACATACCTCATATTAGGGATGGATCCCTTGCAGTATATCTTTTATAAACCCATGCCCGCCGACAAGCTGGCTAAGTGGAAAATCATGTTAAGTGAGTTCGACATTGTCTATGTAACTAAGAAGGCGGTCAAGGGACAGGCACTGGCAGATCATCTTGCTGAAAACCTTTGGGAGGAGAATACGAACCCTTGAAAACGTATTTTCTTGATGAAGAGGTACTATTCATAGGAGAAAACATTGCTGAGACCTACGACGGTTAGAGGATGTTCTTTGACGGGGCGGCAAATTACAAAGGAGTCAGCATTGGAGTCATCTTGGTATCGGAAACTGGCCAACATTATCCGGTGTCTGCAAAACTCATATTTCCCTACACCAACAACACGGCGGAGTATGAAGCTTGCATACTATGAGTCAATATGGCCATCAACATGAATATTCAGAAGTTGCTGGTAATCGGTGATTCAGATTTGCTTGTGCACCAGGTACAATGAGAATGGGCCACTAAAAAATCCAAGATATTGTCGTAGTTGCACCATGTGCAGGAATTGAAGAAAAGGTTCACGAAGATAGAGTTTCGGCATGTTCCCATGATTCACAACAAAATCGCCGATGCATTGGCCACTTTGTCATCCATGATACAACATCCCGACAAGAACTTCATTGATCCTATCCCAGTAAGGATCCTTAGCCAGCCGGCATATTTTGCCCATGTTGAATAAGAAACATACGGAAACCTTGGTTCCACGATATAAAAGAATATTTAGCAAAATGAGAATACTCGGAGTATGCAAATCATACTCAGAAATGCATGCTTCGGAGGTTGACCAATAATTTCTTCCACAGTGGAGGAACCTATACAGAAGAACCCCTTATTTAGGACTATTTAGGTGTGTCGACGCAACGGAAGCTTCTAAGCTGCTCGAGGAGATACATGCCGGGACCTGCGACCCACATATGAATGGCTTCTCTTGGCCAAGAAGATACTTACGGCCGGTTATTTCTTGATGACCATGGAGACAGATTGCATCCACTATGTCCGAGAGTGCTACCAATATCAAGTACATGCAGATATGATAAAGGTTCCGCCAAATGAGCTCAATGCAACAAGCTCACCTTGGTCATTCGTCGCTTGGGGAATGGATGTCATTGATCCAATCGAGCCCACCGCCTCAAACGGGCATCGGTTCATCTTGGTAGCTATTAATTACTTTACCAAATGGGTCGAAGCAACATCTTACAAGGCAGTGACTAAGAAGGGCGTGGAAGAATTTTTGTCAGCAACCAGATTATTTGTCGGTTTGGAGTTCCGGAGTCTATCATCACTGACAATGTCGCCAATCTCAATAGTGATTTGATGAAGACCATGTATGAAACTTTCAAAATCAAGCACAAGAATTCCACAGAATATAGACCTTAGGTGAATGGAGTTGTAGAAGCCGCCAACAAGAATATCAAGAAAATACTGAGGAAAATGGTGGAAAACCATAAATAATGGCACGAGAAGCTACCATTCGCTTTATTGGGATACCGTACCACAGTACGCACATCAATCGGGGAAACTCCCTACTTGGTGGTGTATGGTACTGAAGCTGTTATTCCTGCCAAAGTGGAGATTTCTTCCTTGAGAATCATACAAGAAGTTGAGCACAACGACGCAGAATGGATAAGGAACCGTTATGAGAAGCTAGCCCTCATAGACGGAAAGAGGATGAATGCAGTATGTCACGGACAACTTTATCATAATAGAATGTCCAGAGCCTTCAACAGAAGGGTCAAGCCGAGACAGTTCACACCGGGGTAGCTAGTATTGAAGAAAATCTCTATGCATCAAGATGAAGCCAAAGGGAAATTCTCTCCCAATTGGCAAGGTCCTTACATGGTTCATAGGGTATTGACATGAGGAGACCTCATACTCGCAGAAATGGACGGAGAAGTCTTGCCCAAACCAATCAATTCAGATGCAGTCAAGTGATACTATGTGTAACTATTTATGTTTTCCGCAAATGATGTAAATTGAACTACGCTCGACCTAATTCCCATTTAAGAGGGGATACGTAGGCAACCCTATGGGATTTGTCACAATTCAATAAAAGTTTTAGTTTCCCCACCATCAGAAACTGGGCCACAATTTTGAGGAGGATCCTCAAAATTTCGAAGCAAGTTCAGTCGATCGGAGCATATACAGCAGTTAGAAATGTTTGTCCATCTAACTGGGGCAGAATTTTGAGGAGGAACCTCAAAATTCTACAACAAGATAAGTCGCAATGTCTCGGATCATGTTACAGTCACTGGTTCATCTAACCGATTTCTAAAAAATATATATATTTTACTATGTCTTTGAAAACTATGCATGTTTTTTTTGGAAATAACTCTGTTTAGCAAAATCTACCCCCAATGATTTGAACAGGATCTCCAGACCGAGCAAATAAAGCAAGCCGACGAAGGCACGAACTGACCTCCCCCTTACAGAACTCACGATATTTTCTTTGAATGAAGGAACAAGGAATATGCACACCTCAAAATCACAACCTTCATAACAATCTCGATACCGAATCTACTCCCATCTAATAAATACTTTGCCATCATCTGCTATTTGCTCTATTTGCACGGGTCTAAGCCATGTCCCTAATCCCACATGAGACTAAGCTTTGTCTCCATCCGCAAGAGGCTACGCCCTGCATCTCTATTTGCATAAGGCTAAGCATTTCCTTCTATCTGCATGAGGCTAAGCCCTTCCTCTATATTTTCATAAGGCTAAGCATTGCCTCCTATTTGCATGAGACTAAGCTCTGTCTCCACCTTGCATGAGGCTAAGCCCTGCCTCCTATTTGCATAAGGCTAAGCATTGCCTTCTATCTACATGAGACTAAGTTATGTCTCCACCTTGCATGAGGCTAAGCCCTGCCTCTTATGTGCATAAAGCTAAGAATTGCCTTCTATTTGTATGGGACTAAGCCCTGTCCCAAATCTTGCATGAGGTTAATACCTTCCTCCATATTTGCATAAGGCTAAACATTGCCTTTTCCTACATGAGACTAAGCTCTGTCTCAATCTTGCATGAGGCTAAGCCTTGCCTCTATATTTGCATAAGGCTAAGCATTGCCTCTTCCTTCATGAGACTAAGCTCTGTCTTGATCTTGCATGAGGCTAATCCCTGCCTCTCTAACTTTGCATGGGACTAAGCATTGTCCCGAACCTTGCACAAGACTAAGCACGGTCTCCCTTGCACTATATATTTCTCTTCTTTCGGGCTAAGCTCTGCCCTTAACTTCACACAAGACTAAGCCTGTCTTGTTGCTCCTAAGATCATATAGTTGCATCTCATGGGCTGAAATATTGCCAACTTGTCTGAAGGCGTCATAGTCTTAAGGCATCATCCTCAGAGCCGGAAGACACCATGTCATGGCCTGAGGATCTCTTAAATTTACATATCATTATTCAAAGGCGTCATGGTTCGGAGGCACCATCTTCATGGCCCAAGAACATCATCTCATAGCCTGTGAATCCTTCACTGAACAATTCATGGCCCAGGGAATTTGCATTATGTTTAAATTTATGCACCAATATATTCTTGTGGCACATCTGTTACTTTCAGATTATCCGACGAGCAACCACTATCTCAACCGGAGCAATCCTGCTCCAGCTCCCTCATATTTTCTCAAACTTGACCGCAACCATTACGCTGATCCCAAAATCTTGCGCCTGTCCTTGTGGTAGCTTCATCGGTATATTCCACCGATGAATCCAGATTTACACACAACCTGATTCCTGTAAAACCAGGGATATGTAGGCAGCTCAGAAACCAGAGTGTGGCCTAAGACTCTCAAATCATCTTACTCGGTCAAAATTGGTCATCATATCTTTACCCGACAACTCTTTCATCCTTCTCGGGTAAAGAGGGGCAGTTGTTGATATCCAATTTTTTCCTATAATATTTTCAAAATGCATATATACTTTAAAAATTATGCATTAACATCAATTAATATTTTTCCATAATTTTTAAGGATTTTGATTAATTTATCCCAGTATTTTTATTGTATAAATAATTAATAATTGCATTACAGATGACTTTATAACAATTTCATGGCTTATGTTTTGCTATTTATACCTATACTAAACTATATTATTTCATAAGTAGTCACATTTTCATTTTTTGGGTTATAATTGCAATAGCTTTGCAATTATAGCCCATGTATGCATTATTATATTATTTTACCAGAAAATAGCTTTTTGTATTTTTAAAATACTGAGTAGTCGTTTTAAAACAATTCTATACATGAACATCATTTTTTATAATCTGTTGATTATTTTTTTCAATTAATTGGATATTTAACAAATAGCCTCTTTAATTTCTTTAATTTTAGGACCTAACCCCTCAAATATTGGCCCAACCCCCTTAAAAACCATCCCAATTCACCCCCAGGCCCAACCTATACCTGCCCGACCCAATAACCCCATTTAATCATGGCCGTTGATCTTTTAGATCAACGTTCCACAATAAAACTTACCTTTTAAATCTCTAACCAACCCTAACCTCCCCCTCCCCCCCCCCCCCCCCCCCTCTTCTCCTCTTCC